>JASANB010006308.1:0-45259 GCA_030248155.1 Sabatieria punctata
ACCTAGTTATCTGGTTAATAAATCCTGAAAATCTGAGCCGAATTCATAGAGAAATGACTGAGAACGAACTGTTTGAGTAAACTCTCCTTCCTGCTGGAGTGTCTAAAGGCTAGCAGCTTTACAACGAGCGAGCCGACGGCGTCGAGAGCACACGCTTTAAGATGCAATTGCATCCTACACGCTTAACGAAAAGCTAATCTTATACCGGCAGCCTTGGCTGCCGGTAAAAATAGCAGTTTCCATTCAGATGCAGCAGGAAAATGGCTGTGGAAGGGCTTGCGTCTCAGAAAATCGGCTATTCCATTGGCTACTCTACCTGGCCCATTTGCGTGCTGCTGACGTCCAGAGAGAGAAGTCCGGCTATCGGGTCAGACAGTACCACCACTCTGCTGTGGTGCAGCTTCAATCCGTCGGCAGGTGCCCGAAATCCATGGAAGCCGGTCCGGAAACTCGGTGCCACCCATCTCGCTTCTGAGACATTCTGCAGCTCCACTCGAGCGTGAAACATATCTTCCCGCACGAACACCAGCTTGGTGTCCGGCGGGTCTTCGGCGGCCGTTAACAGCGAGGGCCCGATTTCTTTGACAACGTGTACCAGTGGCGTGAACCGAGAGCTGAAACATATCTACATTGTATGTACTTGGAAGACAGCTTGGGCCCTACAGCCCGTAATGACTCGGCTTTTTTGCACCTCCCATTGTTCTGGCAAGTAATTTTTGCTTTTTCAGCATTTATGGCCACTTAGACACATACATACAGTATAACAGCTCAGGGCCGACCTGGGGGTAGGAGGGTTTTCCTCAGGTTGGGGGTCGAGGGGGGTTTCGCCCAGTCGGGGGTACAAAATTTCAAAAAGCTCCAAAACGTCCTGGAAATGCGATTTTAGCACGTTTTTTCAGTACGGACGGTAAAAATCGCTATTTTAAGCTGCGACATACCGTTTTAGAGCAAAAAAGTGACAAAAATAGCTTCCAAAAACACCGATTTCTCTTAAATATCAGCAGTGGAGACGCCAAATTCTGTTTTCAAAGGCTTATCAAGCGAATTTTAGGCAAAAAATAGTGATTTCTGAGCCAGTTTGTTAGTACTAGAGCCACTACTAGTACTGGACGGGGGTCCTAGGAAAGTTTATCATCTACAACACATACATACGTAGCAACGAGTGAACAAAAGAAAAAAAACCCTTAACCTGTCTCGGCGGATAGGGGTGGGAGTGAGGGGGGTTGGCCTTTCCAGCTAGGGGATAACCCCAAACCCCCTAGTATGTACGTACATGTATGGTTAGAAATTTTGTCTGTAAAGCAGTGCTGTTCACCTGTATTTTAGCGGTTCTTCATAATTTTTACCCAACGCTTTTCTAGTATCCCACCCTTCCCTTTGAAAGGGGCTCAGCTCCTTGGTGTCAAGCAACCCACCTTTGCTTTTAAGCGGACTATCTGTTACATGTAGTGCATGTACATAGCAGCTATCCAACCCATATCGGTCGGCTAAAAAGTGGGGGTCAGATTTAGCCGTGTACCGCCCTTCAAGAAAACAGTGCTCCTCATATATATTAAGTACAGATTGATTGGTTGGTACCTATATACGCATATACCACCAGGCATGATCGACTAAGAACTACTGGGCTGATCGCGCTCCCGAGCGCTATTACATAGGGTTACTTTACAAGTCCGTATCTTTATGAGAATCTTTACAAGAATCATAAGGCCCAACGCGCTCCGTCGCAGCCAAAAGGAGTTATTTGCAAAAAATCTCTGCTCAATTCATTCAACTTTTAAGTGGAGTCAGTAATCTTGTTATCTGCGCTAACTCATAGCTAGCTAATTACTGGAAAAATAAGAAAGAGATAATAATTTATTGTTGCCTACAGTGCAGTTAGGTGCGCGCGTCTGTATTGTCTGTTTGTTTACTTTAACCGCCTACCTGCAACGGCGGTGTGTATCGATTTTTCTGGCCGCGTCTGTCTGTCTGCTTGTCTGTTGTCTGGCAGTGTGTGCTGTTGAGGCTCGCGTGGCTTGCGGCCGCGAGTTTCTTGCTTGTCGGTCGGCCGGTTTGTTGGTGTTTGGTTTAGTCTGTACTCATAGGTATTATTCAAGACTAAATTACTAAAGATTTTCTGCTACGCCGTCGTGATGCTTCTTGCTTCACATGTTTCTTTCTTGCGCCAAGTTTTCTTTCGCCTATTAGTTAATGAGGTAAGGGTAGAAAAGAGTCATCAGATTTGGCCTGCCCCGTTTCTTCCTGTGTTTCTTTTCCATTCATGTTATCTGTACTAGTAGATACAATGTAGGTAACCTATCTCATTGACTTCTTTCATCTTTTCTACACGATTCCCCACTCATTGCAGATAGATAGGCCAAAGCTGGCTTTTTTCTCATCGTATCCGCTTGTAAATTGCTTTATTCATTTCTTAAGTGAATTTCGTTTCTCTTTTTATCTTCCACTGATGATTCTTATTCTTAAACAGCCTTTAAAACAGCACTTTTTCACTGCATTTCAGTCCAAATTGGCGCTTTTTTACCTTTTTTAGCCGATGTTGCTGCGATTGTTGCGATTTGTGAGCGTTTCTAGACCTTAACCTCTCCCCTGAATTTAGGTTCAGACCCCTGGCGACACCAGACCCGCAACCCCTCCCCACGAAGGCAGGTTGCATATGCGTACTGTACATACTACCAATCAATCTGTACTTAATACAGACAGGCACTTAACGCCGTTTATGGTACCGACACCATATAAGGTGCCGGGCATGTACCATAATCGGTGTTAAGTGCCTGACTGTATTTTGCATCAGGAAAATCCCCCCGCAGCCGAAAACCCAGCTACATGTATGGCCGTAAGCCCAGTGGCGGAGAAATTAGTTTTGAGTTGGTGATGGTATAGACTGATATGGAAGAAGGAAAACAAACACTCACTCGGCTTCCATCACCATTCCGTCGGCGATGCGGTCCAGCACTGTCTGTGTCTGAAACAAATCTCCTGTCCTCTAATAAGATTACCGAATTTGCTGGAAAAAGTCGCAAAAATTTTGGGAGAGGGTTACTGGCTAGAGTGCGAGTAGGAGGAAAACCCACAGGTCCCCTGTCCGCGCCGCGCGCGCGCGCGCGCGCGTGTGTGTGTGTGTGTGTGTGTGTGTGTGTGTGTGTGTGTGTGTGTGTGTGTGTGTGTGTGTGTGTGTGTGTGTCTCGAAAAATTGGCATTTCTTTTTGCTGTAATTTCCTCAAACCTTGACCAAATGGGCGGAAATCTGGAACATACAATAGGTGGGAAAGTTGGGGTCATTTTAAGTTATACAGTCAGGCACTTAACGCCGTTTATGGTACCGACACCATATGGTACCACTCAGTTCAGATTTCGTACCATATATGGTACCGGCACCCATGGCCATGGGTAGGGGTACCATATTATATATATATATAATATATATAATATACCATATTATGGTACCACCACAGTCGTCGAACGTGGGGTACCATACAGTACATGGTGACTGTTGGTACCACTGCCCTAGGTGTCGGTACCATATTATATTGTGTCGGTACCATAAAGGCGTTAAGTGCCTGAGTGTTATAGTTGGCCGCCAGCTCGGGGACTCTGCCCAGACGGCTTTTCCACCTCCGCCTCTTTTATGGCAACTAATTATTGGAGCAATTTGTTGTCCTCTTACAATTGCAAACACAATTTTCCGTAGAAACGCGCTTTTTTCCTGTATTTAGCTCTAAATTTGTTTCGATTTTAGCGCTCCTTCGAAATTGGGCTCAGCCGTGGCTTTACAGAAGAGCAAGAGTGGAAAGAAAGCTAAACTTTCAAAGCGGCAACTCACATGCTTCAACTCAGCCTCTGTTAGAAATTGAAAGAGAACGTGATGAGCCGTGTCCTCGATGTAGTACCGAACTCGTAGCAGGGGGCGTTCTGAGAAAGAGGCGTTCCTGCGAACCGCCACATCCACCTCCACTGCCATCTGAAGCCACCAACGGTAGTTGTCACCAACTTTTTAACTGCATCCAAAAGGGGGTTTTGTCGACCTTATTGGGCTTCTGGGGCACACATGGGCCGGGGGGGTGAGGCGGGTATACCCCTCCCCCTCGCCGGCCGATACCACTCGCTCGTCCGGCCATACTCCCCTCGCCCCTCGACGGAGAAAATTTTCGCTTATTTAACGCAAAATAGGCGTTTTTTTGCCTTTTTTCGGGGACCCTCCCGAGGTCTCCATACCACTCCCTCCGGATTTTTCCGCCCCATGTATGTTCTGGGGCTTTAAAAATGGCTTTAAAACCCTATTCGGACCGCAAAATGCGTTAAAAACCACGTTTTTCGTTTTAAAATGCCTTAAAAACCAAATATTGAAGAAACAAATGCAATAAAAAGCTGTTTTGCACTTAAACTTCGTCTTGATTATGAGTTTCAGTGATAAAATACATATTGAAATGCGTTTTTTAGCTTAAAAAAACTCTATTTACTGATTTGAATGCAGTTCTTAAGCCCTGTTTAGGGTTTCTAAGCCTTATAAAACCCCATTTTTGGGTTCTAGGGTGGGCGAAAACCCAATTTTGTGCTGCGGAATGTATTGTCTGGGCTAAAATTCTTTACTTTGAAACCCCAAATCCCATGTTGGACTTTTGCCGGAAAATGGTTTGCCCCTTTACTCCCCAACGACATAGTTTTCTGTCGACTACTTGTAGTCGCTTCCACTGGTTTCGAACCCGCAAACAACCACTCTCACGAATGCCAGGGCCGCTGTAGCGCGTGAGATAGCGTAAACTACCGGTGGCAAAGCCGCGATTCTGAGTCGGCTGATCGGGTAAATGTAGATGTAATTTTATAAACAATGCAAGGGTAAAATGCGAGGTTTACAAGAAAATCACGGTTTTTTATTCATTCCTGTGCATGGGTACCCATAGGACAGGGTGATACTCTAGTAATAAAAATCTCCCAAACGTTGCCAGAGGCAGAACCCCAGATGCATTTTAACTGTTAGAAATCAATTCTGCTACTCTACTACCTTCTACGTACCGGAACCCAAATTTCAACTTTGTTTTTGGACAAAATTTAGCTGAAAATCTGGTTTTGTAACGGTTTTGTCGAAGATTCGAAAATTACCAAATCAAATTTGCCGCCGAAAAAATTGCACCTTCAGTCAAGACTCCTACAATATGGGGAGAACTGACTGTCACCTCAAACCGCTCACGTGCCCACCTACAGTATGATGGCTTGATTGTTTGCTACTTCTATCAAAAAATCTGCATATAGCGCCTGTTTCAGAACATGGCAGAGGACATGGATGGCCGGTCGGGCGTAGCAATCTGCTGAACAATGGGTAAGCGGTTGTGGGAAAGGAAGCAAGAAGCAGGTAGGTGCAAAGATAGCTTAAATAACAGAACAACTTACTTCTTCGCAAGCAACACGTGCCTGCATCTGCCCGCTCAAAAGACGCGGCGGCAAGACGATGGTGGCTCTGAAATACCTATTATTTGCATATCTCTATACCTGGTCAGCCAAATTTGCAGAGTGGTGCCCAATGGGTCTGGGTAACTGTGCCAGAATTTTAGTCAACCTCAAAATGTTAGCTTTCGAAATTATGATAAATCCCGATTTTGCCAACTTTAAAAATCGAATTCTCGCGCGTGCTTTGAGCGACGGTTTTGAAACTTCCACATAAAATTGCACTATATTGGGTCTATAAGCGGCCGTGATTTCACGGGCGTAGCTTTTGTATTTCTTGAGTAAGAGCCGTTTTTATGAGACCATATGATTTTCGCTTTTTCGTTTAAATTTCCGGCCAAAATTCGAATTTTCGAGCCAAAACGCTAAGACAGGTAGCCGGACTAATTGGGCATCTACCCTCCAAATTTGATTCAAATTGGTTGAGAATTGATTGAAAAAGAGTGATTTTAGTGAACCCGAAAAAGTGGAGAGGACATTTTTATGTGCACTGCTGTATATTATGGATTATCGTACCAGTACCTATAGGTATGTGGCACCATGTATTACATGTAACAGGGAGGTCTGGGGTCTGCCCTCCTGCCTCACCCGACTTAAGCCAGCCCCCCCCCCCCCCGCGATTTTTCCGACCCCCTCCGATTTTCCTGGCAAGTAATTTGTTGAGCAAATTTGCGATTTTTTGCAATTTCCGGCACAAAAATTACCAAAATCGTCTGTTAAACTGTAGTTTTTAGCTGTATTTCAGCCCAAATAAGCGATTTTTAGCCGAAAATTTGCGATTTTTGAGCATTTTTTAGTGCCCAACCCATCCTAAAATTTGAACTCAGACTCCCCAACCCCCTCCCCCCTTCGGCGGATGACCTATGACAAGTATGAGCACCGTATAGGGTGCCAGTGCCGTAAACGGCCAAGATTAAATGGCAGACTGTTTTAGGAAGAGAATGGAAAGCAGCAAAGATAGGTTGGCTTTACCTGTCGGCCATTGCGACCAGAACCAGCTAACTGAGCAGAATTGAGCAACTGAGAAGTAACCAACTAAGTGAGAATACCGATGCAACTGAGAAATTAGCAGTTAACGAAAGCCTAGACACGAATAGTAGAAAGAATCGTACTCAGCAGTCAGCTGCGAGCTGCTATCTCGAATGACGGCAGGGACTGCCAGTCTATGAGGCTGCGATGGCAGCAGCCTTCGATATTTGCATACAGTGGAAGCTCTAGTGGAACCCTCGATGCGAAAAACAATGGTTCTCGGATTTTCTGCTAAAACAGAACCTTCTGTCCTTTATTCCTATCGGAAACATTTTTATCTTTGATCGGCGCTGATCTAAAAGGAACGATCTGCAAGTTTTTGTGTCTTCTTCTCAGTTTCCGAATCCAGTTGCTATGTAGTAAGACTGTGCATAGATATTTGTAAGGTACTGTACTGTCATTCGGATGACGTTTTGTCCGTTTAACCTATGTATAATGCCTTCTTACTGTTCAGTAGTAGATTTTAAGAGTCAGTCTCTGAACCGATCAAGTCTTGGTCCTTTGCCATATTCAGACCCCAAAAATGAAACTTTGGCGTGGAGGGCTCAAAGTTGGACGACTAATACGTATGGATAGGTTATATAACCACCGCAAAGGATATCCCGATTCGACGCTCCACGCTCGAGATACGGCCTTCTGAAAATCGGTCCGCTTAACTATGGGACCAAAATTTCAAAATCGAATTTCTAGCGCAATAATCAGTGTTGGGACTTAAAAATTGGGGGCATAGGGTAACTTTTAGAGTACTTTCAGAATCAACGGTCGAATTCCATTTTCAATGAAAAAAATTTTTTTCGACCCCCTTTGGAGCCCCCTAGCTCGTCTGGAACCCCCCTACACCGTTTTTTTTTATTTCAGAATATTGTAGCGCTATCAATTCCCTACAGTTTGGTATAAGCCACATTGGCTGACCCGTGGAAGAAAGTGGTGAAATGTGGCTTCAAAGTTGAAAAATCCACAAATTTTTAGTTTTCGTACTGCACCAAAATTTCCTGCTGGAGTTTCTAGCGCACTAATCAGTGTTGGGACTTAAAAATTGGGGGTTTAGGGTTACTTTTAGAGTACTTTCAGAATCAACGGTCGAATTCCATTTTCAATGAAAAAAAATTTTTTCGACCCCCTTTGGAGCCCCCTAGCTCGTCTGGAACCCCCCTACACCGTTTTTTTATTTCAGAATATTGTAGCGCTATCAATTCCCTACAGTTTGGTATAAGCCACATTGGCTGACCCGTGGAAGAAAGTGGTGAAATATGGCTTCAAAGTTGAAAAATCCTCAAATTTTTAGTTTTGGTACTGCACCAAAATTTCCTGCTGGAGTTTCTAGCGCACTAATCAGTGTTGGGACTTAAAAATTGGGGGTTTAGGGTAACTTTTAGAGTACTTTCAGAATCAACGGTCGAATTCGATTTTCAATGAAAAAAAATTTTTTTCGACCCCCTTTGGAGCCCCCTGGCTCGTCTGGAACCCCCTACACCGTTTTTTTTATTTCAGAATATTGTAGCGCTATCAATTCCCTACAGTTTGGTATAAGCCACGTTGGCTGACCCGTGGAAGAAAGTGGTGAAATATGGCTTCAAATTTGAAAAATCCTTAAATTTTTAGTTACTAAAACCAAAACCAAAACTAAAAATTTGAGGATTTTTCAAATTTGAAGCCATGTTTCACCACTTTCTTCCACGGGTCAGAAAATGTGGCTTATACCAAACTGTAGGGAATTGATAGCGCTACAATATTCTGAAATAAAAACAACGGTGTAGGGGGGTTCCAGACGAGCTAGGGGCTCCAAAGGGGATCGAAAAAAATTTTTTTCATTGAAAATGGAATTCGACCGTTGATTCTGAAAGTACTCTAAAAGTTACCCTAAACCCCCAATTTTTAAGTCCCAATACTGATTAGTGCGCTAGAAATTCGATTTTGAAATTTTGGTCCCATAGTTAAGCGGACCGATTTTCAGAAGGCCGTATCTCGAGCGTGGAGCGTCGAATCGGGATATCCTTTGCGGTGGTTATATAACCTATCCATACGTATTAGTTTTCAACTTTGAGCCCTCCACGGCAAAGTTTCATTTTTGGGTCTGAATACTGAAACTCGATTGGCCCAGAGACTGACTCTTAAGTTCTTTGCATTTGTACCCTCCTTTTACCATTTTATGTGTAGATCTGCGAATAGTGTTCAGTTTGTACCCATAGAAAAGCTTACCAACTTACTGTTTGAGCCCTAGCACACTCACATAGTAGTTTCCGAACGGTTAAAGTTTACGAATTAGGGGAGCTAAAACGCTGACAGCCTTAGTTGGTCACACTGTTGCCTATGTAGCCGTCTAAATTCCACTCCACCCACTTTGGTGCCAACAAAATTGATACGTATTTATTGACATATGTTAGGGACCGTCCTTAAACTACGACGTTCAGAGAGAGGTGTTTTGAAGGTGGCAGGTTGGCATCGGAAACGTCAACGTTTTTATGTAGTACCTGAAGCTTTTGTCGGCAACTGTATTACAAGCAAAACTCAACACTTTATATGGTAAAAAAGGTTAAAACCTGAAAAATCGGGGCGAAAAGCATGCGTTTCACTAAAAAAACGCGCCATTATCATGATTTATTGGGAAATCGGTACAAAAATCAAATTGCAGACGGGCAACGCTCATACCCAGAGAGCAGTTGGCATTTCCAAATAAACGCCCATCTACAGTAGTTTGCAATTAGCCTCTGGGCACTTACTTGTATCAGAATGAATTTGTACAAGGTGCCAAAACTAAGTAAACGCCCATGGGCCCTTTTACGGAGAAACCCTACACATTTTCCAATATTCTACACAGTACCAAGTTTAGTCGGGGTGTCAGCCAGAATCGTTGTAGCTTTTAGGGTGTTGCGCTGAAAACGTCAGTAGGGGGGTGGGGTGCAAAATTTTGAATTTTTGAACGTCGTAGTTAGAGAGAGTGCGAACTGGTATTGGGTCTAGTGGGGTATTTTCTATGTATTGGGGTTTTTGCCCCCAATATCCAAAACTGATTGGGACCTGTCAAAATGGACAAAATCAATGATGACAGGTTTAGGAAGCTGTTTTTGCATTAATCGACTATGTAAAAGTTAGTAGAATTTCTTATAGTGTCTCTTTTCTAAGTAGTAGTACACTTTCCCTGTACTCATCTAAAGAATAGTCGTGCTATTTTAATCATTTGGTGATGGTCTGGCCCTCCAACGAGTTATAGATCTGTTTAGTCAAACTATCAGATCTCTAAATATAAATCTTTCTCCTACTAACTAATCATTCAACTCCTTCCTAACTTTCAAGGTCCATATTGGATGGGCTGGACATTGAGCAAGTCAAATACCATCGATATCTTGGTGTATTGATTGATTGTTGTTCGTACAGCAAACCCAAAACGTCTGTGCAGAGGCCAAGAGGGCCCTAGGAGCGCTTTTCAGACTCTTTAGCGGCGCTTGCCCATTTTATGTTTTGGAGTTTGTATTCGGGTGTTATTCTGCCGCAAATCTTGTACGCTGTTGAAATCTGGTTGCCATCAGCTCAGAAATGGCGAACAAAGTTGGAAAATAAATGTTCAATTCAATACTCCTTTCTCAAACAACATGAAAAAAACAACTATGTTCGCACGTACTCGAAATAACGTTCACTGCAATTGTCTATCGTTTTATTACGGTCAGAGAAACTGTAGTAGAGTCTGTATTCCAGTTGTAGAAGAAGCCATAGAAGGGCCATGGTCAAGCGGTCGGACTGACTGTACACAGAACCAATTCCACTGCCTCGACCAGTCTGGTATTAACCGGGTTTTTCGTTTGTTTACAGATGGGGACTACCGTCGGGTGGGAAGCTAAAGGGAGTCTGTGGGCAAGGCCGGTCCAATGCTTCGGCACTCCTCTCGCCAAAACCAGGTTGGTTGGTTGGTGTGAGGGCCACCCGCAACGCCTTAGCGCACGTCTGAGGGCAACTACAGTAGACATGCGAGTACTTTAGCTTTTACACATGCACTCAACTCACATGTTGACTAAATAAGCTGAACTTTGGAAGATATGCGGTACTTACTGAACCTCAGCCTAAGCTTGAACCTGACCCCTAAGCCTAAACATGAAACGAACGTAGGCCTCTACCCATTGAGCATTGTTACGTTGCTATTCTTGTATATTTTACCAGAGACCTGTCTGTATAAAAGATAGTCAATGTTATTACATAAGTCGGAACTGGGAAAGTAGGAACGGCGTATGGCGGCGTGCAAACGTACATTATATGGTATTTTTGCCCATTTTCGGTGCCCCTCCCCCCTGGTGCCTGTAATAATTTCCTGACCCCTTCCCCTAATTAAATTTGGCTACCCCTCCGAAATTTCAATTTTTGAAGATTTAAAGCCCTTATTTTTGAGTTTTAATGCCATGTAAAATGACGTTTTTATTAAAATAACGTCTGCATACAGTAACAATTGATAATTTTCTTAGTTTTCTTTATACTGATGAGCTACAACTACGTACATGTACATACGTACAGTCTGCGTTTTACTTATAGTAGAAGCCATGATTGGGTGGCTTTTGTTAAAGATGAAACCAAAGTGTTTTATCATGGATTGTTGCTGCCATATCACTTGAGTGATGATCGATAGTCATAAAAGTTCGAGTCGATTAAGTGCTATAGCCTTATAAACTCTTAATAAGATGTCAAAGGTTACTGTTGCCATTTAGCATTTGAAAATTGGAAAGCCCTTACTTAAACGGTAGCTACCTTCTCTAATCTAAACGTTCATCTAAGTGAAATTGAGAAAATACATATAAGCCCACTTGCTTCAAATCGAGACTACATGAAGTCACCCAACCCCTCTCGGTTGCGCCCTGGTTGGCAATGCAATGTTGAGCAATGGCAAATTAGGGTTATTTAGGGCTTTCGAAACCCAAATTAGACTGTTACTGTACTGTACGTAGTTCTCGCACAAGTGATTTTGCAAGATTTTTCGGCGATTTTAGCTTTCCCGGAACGGGCCGGGCCGCTCGGCGCAAATTGTCATCCGGGCGGGCTCGAAATTTGGTATTCCAGGCCGGTCCCAACTTGTCCGGATTAACGAGACATGACTGTACCTGCTAATTGCAATTGGTTTTCCTGTTCAACACTACAATTCGAATAAAAGCTAATAAAGAAGCCTATGCAAAAGCCGGGTACAATTGATGGTTCGGGTGTCAATTACAGTAATTTTGGTTGTACTTTAGCCAAAACACGCTTTTCATTAAGCTGGATTATTATTTAGTTTCCGTACATCGTTAGAAATGTTTCTCTTGTACTACTTGCACAAGCAATTTTGATTGATTTTTAGCTATTCCGGCCGGGCTGGAAATTTAAAAATCCAGGCCGGGCCGCCAGAAAGGCGACCCGCGCAGGTCTCCAGCTGAGTTTTTGGCTGAGGGGTTTCTGGTCCAAATTAGGTTTCAGCACTGTGTGTAAAGGGGGCTTTCAGGTATCCTTTTTTGGTGACCAAAAGTGGGTTTCAGCGACCATTTTTGGGCTCAAAAGAAAGCTTTTTTGAAACCCAAATTTAAGGCTTGCGGAACCCTATGTGTTTCATAAACCTAAATTAGGGCTTTTGAAATCCTGAATAGGGTTTATAAAGTCTAGAAACCCTGTTTGGCCCTTCTGAAACCCTAATTTGTAGTTGAAATCAGTCTTAAAAACCCTATCTTGGTCATCAGTTTGTATTTGAGCGCCCTGAATGTTTGCGCTTTTCAATCCAAAATAAGTTTTCAGGGTCCGTCCGGCTGAGGGGCTAAACATGGCTACACTGGCACTACTAGGAGAGGAGTGCAGACCAACACTGTCCTACGTAGAGGGTGGATATTGGCAGAATAAACTAGAGATAGCAACCATAATGTGCCATTGAATTGGTGTCTTTTCTCGCCGATACACTGTATAATGCAGTTTTTAAGTAAAATAATCTTAACAGCATTCAGAGTGAGCAGTTGTTGAGACAAGCACTAATAATAATGCAGCAAGAGCGCATATACAAACAAGCTGTGTCGCGGTCGGCCGAAGCATTAATGCCATGCATTTCTTCCATTCATTCTGAAGCCGGCTAAAGTCTTGCCAAGCTACATACATAGGCCACCAAGCTTACTTGCCTACTAACCGTACCATGTTGACTATAGCACTGCAGCTTTTCTTGTCAGGCACCATAATATTTGAGGGTAGCTTAGCTATCTATCTATTCTTTCAACTCTAATACGTAATTGCTTAGGTTGTGTGGCACTCAAGTGCTACAAGTGCAACGCAGCTCAGTCGGTGGACGATTGTAGAGTGAAGGACTGTGGTAAAGTTTCCACCTGCTCCAAAACCGATTACTTAAACAAAGGTACTTTGCTAATTCTATATAGCATGGGGATGATTGGCCTAACCTACAGTATAGATAGCGATCGTCTTAAAGGTCTTAGAGAGGTCTTAAAGAGATACTGTAGCACCCCAAATCTAAAAATACGCGAAATCATCAAGGGTGCATGGGGGTCCTGTATGGGAATGTAGGATTCTCTGAGAAATCAGTAAACTAAAAGAAAATCAATGTTTTTGGTGCTTAAACAGTATGTAAACACTACTTGGCCATGTAAACCAGCAAGGTTTCACGGCAGTTCTACCAGTTCTAACTAGGCAAAGCATCCTGTAACTGTCTTCTGCAGTTTTCAGCTAGAATTTTTAGTTCTGGGAGCAATTTCGAATTTTTAGCCTCTGCTGAAAAGTTCCTGTTCCGGTTCCGCACGGAACTGGGGTAATTCCGGTCCGGTTTCGGGTTGAATTTTGGTTCTGTTCGATCGCTACCTATAGATGAAGGAATGCCTCTGAGTCACGGGGGCCCCTGCGTTCCTTTCCTAGGGGTTGTAGTGGGTTCGAAACTAGTCTGACTGGAATTAGACTTAGCAAAGCCCAACCCAGGCCACCGAACGCTGCTCACAGCCAGTAGATAAATGGGAACCGACTGGATCTGCCGTAGCACCGGAAGCCGCTCCACAAAGCATGTTGCGTTGGAGAAGAAGATCAATGACGTCAAAGGCTGTCTGAGAGACCAACTACGCCTGACATACCGGGGGGAGGCACCAGGCGGCAGCTGTGAGCTGACAGCATCATGACGTCAACACGCCGGGCACTCTCCCAGTGACCGGCACCCAGCATTCAGCACCATGGCTAGGAGTGGCTGGCAGTGAAAGAAGAGAAAACGTTCGAGATGACAACATCGGTAGTTGCGAAATAGACCACAGGTCTGAACGGGGCCGTAAGGCCTCTCGCACGTCGGATCGGAGATGTAGGAATAGGAAGCCACTCGAACGTGATTGCTTGTTTGCTTAAAATATGTGCTTCAATTCAAACAGGAGTTACGGATGGCGTGTAGGTCAACAAATCATTACAGACTGCAGTGATAATTCCTTCACGACAACAATTAAATTCGCAGGAACAGCTGTATCGCCTGAAATTCGCGATGACTCATATGCGAATCGACGCCGGCATAGTTGGTGTAGTGGTTTTTTAGGTCGCATAGCCACAGTGCGCGACGTCGTGCACTCATTCTCTCGGCGCGGCAAGTTTCTTGCTGCAAAGAGTTGGTGGTCGGCGCAAAGCTCCACCCAGGCCACCGAAAGCTGGTGACAGCTAGTAAGTAAAATGGGAACCGACTGGATCTGCCGTTGCACTGAAGCCGCTCCACTAAGCATGCCGCGTTGGGAAGAATATCTACGATGTCAGAAGCTGTCTGATCTGAAAACCAACTATGCTGGGAGCCCTCTGGCATATGGGGCACTGGCGGCCGTCGGGAGCTGTCAGAATCACGGCATCGACACGCCGGCCGCCCTCCTGGTGACCGGCACCCAGCAGCATGGCTAGGAGTGGCTGGCAGTGAAAGAAGGGCAACGTCCAAGATGACGAATCACGGGGGTAGAAAAATGGACCTCGAGTCTGATCGCAGGCCGTAAGACCCCCGCAAATCGGATCGGATGCGAATCGACGCAAAATAGCAAAAAAATTTGGCCGTCCGAAACTCACTTGATTCGCACAATGTTTAAACATGCGTTATACGCCATTTTGTTTCGCACGCCTGCGAATTTGATTACAGATTTCGTCGTCATTGATTTTTTGGGGTGGGAATTTATTCGCGCTTTGGCTCCATATCGGGTACCGTCTTTTTGAGGGGATAAGCACTTGTTGATCGTGTTTGAGTGGCGTGCCTTTTGTAAATCATTCGGTCAGCTTGTAGCTTGCTTCATCAACCTTATTAGGGACGGTACACAACCTACTTCAAAACTTATGCTTATAGGCTTAGGGTTGAGCAGCCTTATTTAGAGCTTTATTAAGCCTATTGTTAGGACTACTTTATTAGTAACTGACAAGGGTGTATAAGTGACTGTTGCCAGATGGGTACGAGCGGTTCCACGCCAACTGCGGCACAATGATGAACCCCACCGTTCTCAAATTGCTTGGCTTGACCGGTGCAAAATTCGATAAAGACGGCTGCATTCAAATACCAACCAGCTACAAAGTGCCAGACCTCTACAAGCAAGTGCATCCGGAGGTCAAACAATTGGTGGCTGCCTGTCAGTGCACCGGAAAGGACAAATGCAACAGCTCTGGAAAGCCCTCCTATCTCGGATGTCTGTTAGTAGCAGTGGGGGCTGTGGTTTTGACTCTATTTTGAACTTTACTGCTTTATATAGATGCTTTCTCCCAGTTATCTTGTTAAATTGTGTGGCTTCTTTCTTGGTACATTTGAATTTTGATGTGGTTGATAATAAGCAAATTTCGTTTAGTCCGGTACACATATTTTCTTTGACTGTAGTTGCTGTGTTTTTGTTTGCTGCCGTATTTAAATTTGGGCGAGCAAGGTGTTTCTGACATTAGACTGTATAACCTGTTAGATCTATAAATAAATAAATAAATAAATATTCTTAACAAATTTTGGTCCCTGTTTAACGATAAGCAAACTTCAATCTTCATTAGTTCTTCCATGCTTGCTAGTTATTTGTTTTTTTCTGATCGATATGTCAACGTGATGTGATTTATAGCCTCACCAAAAAATAAAGAAATGAAGATTTCCGGCCCATGTATGGATAGGGACAACCGCCCCTTAGTCCCCTTTTCCTTTGTTCTTTCCCGGCTGAACTCATATAATATTCAAAATTAGTACGTACATATGTAGCAATTAATTTGGTTGCCAATCAGAGTGGATTGATCGGCTGACTGGATGTCACACTACGTATATCACACAATAGACATTTAATTCCAGCCTGTCTGTAATCCAACCGCCCATTCAGCACAGCAGGCTTACAAGTCCTATCCTATACTTTATCTATGCTCACTATTCGAATTGAAAGTTCGGTTAAATCTCTAACTTGTGATTTTCTAAGTTTGAGGAGCCTCAAGTCAATTCAAAGCACCGTTTCTTCTAGTCGAGTATTTGCAGTGTGCACGAAGAATGGATAAAATATTTAATTCTACTGTGCAGAATCTCACTGATCCTTCTGCACCCAGATGTGCTTATCCTGTCTATCTAAATTTGTTCCTACTTACTCTGCTTTTCGCTGGAACGCTGTTTGCCCTTAGCGGCCTCTTCCTCAATGGTCTTTTGATGGTTAGTTTTTGGCTGCGACCGTTCAAGGAGCCGTTTCTGGCCTTTTTGGCTTTGTTCGACTTGCTCCTCTGCTTCTCCTACATCGTCTTATTCGGTGTCAGCAGTCTAGCCAAACAATTTCGCATTAAATTTGCATATGACGTGGTGCATGCGTACAAGTTGGAGATTGCCATCGAAACAAAGATTGTTCAAATGGCTATCCCAATGTTTTTGATTCTGTCTTCAGTACAGAAGTGGATTCAAGCCTCCCACAGGAAATCGAGAAGAATGCAAAGGTAGGCAGAAATGCATTGTCACTCGTTAGCCGAGCTATACAGTCCTGTTATGTGCTCCTTAGGTTTTTCACCTAAACTTTTTCATGTTTCTTTCGATTTCACTGTTGTAACTGCAAGGTAGTGATGCTTCAGGACTTTCAAATCTACAAAAGGACAAGTAATTTTGTCCATGCTGTCGGTGGCAGCCGCCATTATTAGCCACATTCCCACGGTATTCGCGTTTACTTCCATTTATTTCCCCAACTGTCCAGACTATTTCCTGAGGCACGGCACTGCAGCCACCGAATTCTTGTTCACCTCATTTTATCAAACCTACAACTTGACAGTGATATGCGTTCAAGTGTTTGGCTTCTTTGCAATACTGGTTGTCCTCAATATTGGCACATACCTCAGGCGAAAAAGGCTACGAAGGCAAGGTGAATGTGCAGTGGATGCCCTGCTGTCTGCTAGCGGCTCAAGCAAACGACTAAGGAAGGTATAAGCATGTGTGCTGTACTATTCACTGTAACATTGACAGTGACGTGACTGCTAGTTTTAGAAGTCGAATTGTTCCACAGGCAAGATGCTTCGGCGCTCATTGGCTCAAGAACGCCGAAGTAGAATTAGGCTTCTGGTTTTGGTTACAGCTCATCTCAGCTGTAACTTTCCTCACTTGATCCTTGCTGTACTGGAGAATTTCTATCCACAGCCCTTATATGGTGGTACAAGCTGGTGTGTTGCTTCTGTTCTCTGACATACAAGTGCAAAACTATGCAGTTCTCTGTTTTAAGGTCGGAGTTTTATCTGCTGTCTGCAGAGGTGGTCAACTTTTTGTTCATGTTTTCCAGCGCCTCCAGAGCCGTTGTTCATTTGAAATTTGACAAAACAGTTCGAAGTCTTTTCAAACTGGTCTGTTTCTGGAAACCAAATGAGAAGATGTGTAGAATGACAGCCAGTTCATCATTTAACCTGGTGACAAAAAGTGAACGTTCTCAGCGGCAAACTGCTGAAATAGCAATTAATGCGGCATTCATGGAGAGGCCAATGGCTGTCATTACTGATCTGGATTGATTGACTGTATGTAGCATGTGAAATTGTGCATAGGACACATGTAATGCTTATGTATCTGTGACCTGAGTTTGTGACCAACTCGACTCTCAACTCTACCATTGTCATGCTTTTGTAAATGTGTAGTATGTAGTTGTGAAAAGCAAGTGAAATATCCACACAATGCAGCAAAACCTTGTAAATGGAACACTCCAGGCTGTGGCGTTCCATTTACTTGGTGCGCTGCATAACTCAAGACTTGCACGTCAACAGGCACAAGTGAGTCAAAGGCCAATAATAGCAGCGGCAAGAAAGCAAAATCATTCTCTCTGAGGCAAGATAACCCATTAGCTGTTATTAGAGTTGCCTATTCACAGGAAACCTGTATAAAAGCATTGGTCAGTGAGCTAAAGTTGACCAGTCCTTTCAGCATACATGTCGTTGGGGGGTGTAAAGGGGGGGGCCGGCCCCCCCCCCAAGCCCGATTTTTCGGCAAAAGTCCCCCCCCCCAGCGGATTTTTGGGGGGGGACCTGAAAACCCACTTTTGGATTCCAAAGTAAAGGAAATTTTAGCCCAGACAATACATTGTGCAGCACAAAATTGGGTTTTCGCCTACCCTACAACCCAAAACAGGGTTTTGTAAGGCTTAGAAATCCTAAATAGGGTTTTTAGACTGCTTAGAAACCCTGATTAGGGTTTTCAGGTTACTTTCAAACCCTGATTAGGGTTTTTAGACTGCTTAGAAACCCTAAACAGGGTTTTCAGGTTACTTTTAAACCATGATTAGGGTTTTTAGGCTACTTTTAAACCCTAAACAGGGTTTTCAGGTTACTTTTAAACCATGATTAGGGTTTTTAAGCTACTTTGAAACCCTAAACAGGGTTTTCAGGTTACTTTCAAACCCTGATTAGGGTTTTCAGGTTACTTTCAAACCCTGATTAGGGTTTTTAGGCTACTTTGAAACCCTAAACAGGGTTTTCAGGTTACTTTCAAACCCTGATTAGGGTTTTTAGGCTACTTTAAAACCCTAAACAGGGTTTTTAGGCTACTTTGAAACCCTGATTAGGGTTTTCAGGTTACTTTTAAACCCGGATTAGGGTTTTCAGGTTACTTTCAAACCCTGATTAGGGTTTTTAGGCTACTTTGAAACCCTAAACAGGGTTTTCAGGTTACTTTTAAACCCTGATTGGGGTTTTTAGGCTACTTTGAAACCCTAAACAGGGTTTTCAGGTTACTTTGAAACCCTAATTAGGGTTTTTAGGTTACTTTCAAACCTGATTAGGGTTTTCAGGTTACTTTCAAAGCCTGATTAGGGTTTTTAGGTTACTTTGAAACTCTAAACAGGGTTTTAGCACTGCCTAGAAAGCCTAGAAAGGGTTTTTAGGTTGATTAGAAACCCTAAACAGGGTTTAAGAACTGCATTCAAATCACTAAATAGGGTTTTTTTAGTAATCTTATAAGTCAAAACAGGGTTTTGCGCGTGCCTCAGAATTGAAATTAGGGTTCTGTGAACTATTTTTAGTCAATATATCGCATTTCAATCAGTATTTTATCGCTGAAACTCATATTCAATACGTATTTTGAGCGCAAAACAGCTTTTTATTACATTCGTTGCTTCAATATTCGGTTTTTAAGGCATTTTTTTCAACCGGAACAGGGTTTTTAAGGCATTTTTAATGCAAAAACAGGGTTTTAAAGGCTTTTTTCGGTCCAAATAGGGTTTTGAAGCCATTTTTCGCCCCAGAATCCCTAAAAAAGGTCGACAAAACCCACTTTTTACCCCAAAAAAAGGTCGACAAAACCCACCTTTGGACCCCAAAAAAGGTCGCAAAACCCACTTTGGACTTGGTCCCAAAACCCTATTTGGGATTTCAAAAAGGTCCCCCCCCACGGAAAAACCCAGCGACATGTATGCCTTTCAGTGAGTCAGTAGCTCGTTATGTTGAAGCTGAGCCTGCTTCTGTTTGCTTATCAGCTGGTGGCCATCCTGGCCAAGCCACACAGCCCCACAGATGAGAAGGTTCTGACGGAACTGTGCGAAGTGCTGGACAAGCACCTGTCAGTGACGCAGCACGAGCCCAACAGCTTCGAGTTCACCTTCACCGCCACGCCGCCCCGGAACTTACCGAAGCTCAACAGCACACAAGAGTTGGTGATAGATTTTACACTGCAGTGCTAGCTTATAAGGGAATAAAGTGCAGAGCATGATCATCAGTCAATCATTCCCAGCACATCTCTGGGCTTGCCGTCGGCCACAACCTTTCCGTTCTGCATTACGATCACTCTACCGTAGTCAGCTACCGTATCCAGTCGATGCGCTACTGTAAGCAGCGTGCAGCTGGGAAACTGTTCACTTAAAATCTTCTGAATCTCAATCTCGCTGCCGCGGTCCATCTGTGATGTGGCTTCGTCCATACAAATTATCTAAAAAGCTCAGCTATAAGGACCAAAAGAGAAGAGAAAGAGCGCACCGTAGCTCCAGAGAGAATGGCCCGGCCTAGACAGACCAGTTGTCGCTGACCGATAGACAGTCCGGCACCCATTCGACCCAGCTCACCTGCTAGTCCGCCCAATCGGTCCAACACTGAACCTGGAAAATTGAACAAAACCTAGCAAAGCAGCACAAAAATAGGACAAACCAACCAAGACGGCATTTCTCGCAGACTCTCAAAAGTTCTTGGTCGGAGTGACTGCCGAAAAGGTCGAGGTTGTGGCGCAGAGAGCCCTCGAACAAGAGAGGAGTCTGCGGAATTATGCACAAAGCAGATCTGAAATTAATCAGCTATGGCGAAGGCAGTAAATGAGAAGGAAAATAAATAGTACCGTAGAGTTTTGAGATCGATCTTTGCAATGTCAGCTCCGTCCACGAAAATAGAGCCGCTTTCCAATTCGACCGCGCGGAAGAGTGCTTGGAACAGACTCGACTTGCCAGAACCTGAAGCTACGTCTGCACTCGCAAACACAATTAATAGAGTGTTGCTGCTGTTTTCCAGGCGTTGGGAGGTTTTTTGGGTTCCAATACCCAATACTAATTGCAACTTTAAAGATTTCACAGTCCGATCTGTGATCGGCGCTTTTTGACGCCAATCAACTAAAAGTTAGCCGCATACATGTAACAGGTCATCCACCGACGGGGTTGGGGGTCTGGTGTGGCACCGTCCGGGGGCCTGAGTCCAAATTCTAGGGGGTTGGGCACCACAAACGCTCAAAACTCGCAATTTTTCGGCTAAAAGTCGTCAAAAAGACCATAACTTGGCCTGTACAGCTAAAAAGTACAGTTTTACAGCCGATTTTGGTAATTTTTATGTCTGAAATTGTATCATATAATGGTACCCATACCCATCATGGCCATGGTGCCGGCACCATATATGGTACGAAATCTGAACAGAGTGGTACCCTATATGGTACCGGTACCGGTACCAATGCGAAGGTAGAGGTATACCATAATAACCACCACAGGCCCCGAACGTGGGGGTACCACATACATACGGTACCACTACCCTAGGTCCCGGTACGATATATGGTGTCGGTGCCATAAACGGCGTTAAGTGCCTGACTGTTATAAAGAGACTGCCTTTTGCTCACACTAATAATCAGCCTATACCGGTGCGTCCGATGATGCCGATTTTGTCTCCAGGGGAAACTCTGAAGCTGACTGTGTCTAGTGCGAGCGGCAGAGCTGCATTATAGCGTAGCGAGACCTGTCGGTATTGGATCGACGGCTCTCTCGGCCAATCCAGTGACGGCTAAACTACTCTGAATAGAAGGTAAAGAAGAGAGCTAAAGAAGAAGCGTGTACGGAGCAGAGCAGAGTGTCTGTTTCTTCAGGGGTGTGTTGTATGTAGTGAGAGACCCGTTCCACTGACACCAGTTCCTTCTCTGTTTCTGTGAAGTACTGCACCAGACCAGACATCATGTTGGTCAGCGACAAACCGTATGAGATGGCCAGTCCTACCAGACCTGAACGTAGAATCAATTTCGGTTTGGCAGACAGTAGAGTAAGCACCAGGGCTGTTCGGTCGGATTTTTTTTTCCAAAAAAAACGGGTTTTTTCCTAGAGTCTCGGAAAAACTCAAGCAAGCTTTTAAAGGAAATATGCACAATAACTGGTTAAATTGGCTTCAAATGCTTTGAATTTACGTTAATAGAAGCCTTACAAGCGTTTCCATGACATAACTTATGTAGCTGTTTTGGCAAAAAAATACCGGTACCATTTTCAGACAACTTATATTATTGCATTTTTGCTGTTTTAAAATCAAATTACTACTCTAAAAGATGAACTTAGTGCAGTTTGTAATAAGACTAACGCTATTTCGTTGAATTCTGCAATAAATTGATAAAAAAATTTCTGTCAACTTGGAAAATAATTTGGAAAAAAAAACGTTATTATTTTTCGGAAAACAAATAGCCCTGGTAAGGACTGACCGGGATCGACGGAGAGCAAGTTGTGCTGGAGGACGGCGATCAGAGCCACCGAACTGACCATCAGCACTCCGATCAACTGCAACCGCACTCCCAGCCACTGACTACACGCCAGCGTACTGAACTGCGCTCGCAAGTTGTCGCTCAGATACTCTCTCAACTCTGCCTCCAACCTGAATAGTTACTCTTTACTAATTAAGCCCTTTTAGTGCCGTTACTAATTAATCGGAGGAGGGTGTTAGTGGCCATCCCCACCCTATCTGTTTGGTCTCAGTCTTCTTGGGCATTTTTGTTCTGTTTAATTTGAATAAATTACTTACTTAAGATGTACTGTCAAACATTTATACTGGCTAAAGACCAGAGAGGCGCTGAACAACTGTGGCAACAATAAGAGAGCAAGGTAACGGCGGAAAGCAATTTTCCGATACCTCAGTACTTCTAACAAACAGGTCGTCCGACGAAGGGCTGAGGGGATCGAGGCCAAATTACTGGCAACATCGGTAAAAAAAGCAAAGATCGCCCGAAAAATACAAAAAAAACAAGTTTCAGGCTAAAACAGTCAGGCACTTAACGCCGTTCATGGTACCGACACCATATAAGGTGTCCGTACCATATGGTAGCGCTACTTAAGGTGGGTTGTGGGTTCACATAGTCGGTCGGCGTCGGCAACGCCATCGGCAAAATATCGGGGCCGAGCGTCGGTATAGCGGGGGAGAAAAACTGGGTTAAAACGTAATTCACATAGTCTCTTGTCGGCATCTGGAACCGGCCAGCCAACCTGATAATTACGGTATTTTGACGCCCCAAAAGTCTAGTGAGCACAGGCATTTGAGTCATTTGCGCTGTACCGGTGACAGAATGGGCCATTCTATGAGCTCTAACGCAGGCGTAAAGCTGAGGCAGGGTTGTGTATTTATCTACGGAGACATCTTTGCGAAATTTTTCTGAATGGAAAAGCCCAAGTTTGATTTCGGTGCTTTTGGCTCAGAGGGTGACAGCTCGATTTTCGCCTCTCGATTTCACAAAGAGCGCAGAGAAAAGTAATATGCATGCAGTGACTATCTGTGTGATTAGCGCCTGTCCATCCCCGACCGACCGCGCCTGTGTGAACCGGTCGCATGCTCAGCTTACTGTTTAATCGGTCGGGAACGCTTGGCGGCCATAAAAGGTTGTAAATCGCGTCGTGGCGATTTGGGATTTGGGCAAATCATCGGCAAGTCTTTAGCCGTCTGGAACGGCTCCAGACGCATTACAGACTATGTGAACTGCTGCACGCTTATGTGTGTACTCAAATTGGGGTCGATTTCCCGAGTTGCCGCGTTGCCGACGCCGACCGACTATGTGAACCCACCTTTAGGGTAGTGGCACCATATGTGGGGGATAGGTTCGGTTCGTCGACTTCGGTTCGTCGACGCTCGGTTCGTCGACTTCCGTTCGTCGACGCTCCGTTCGTCGACTGTTCGGTTGGTCGACGCTCGGTTCGTCGACTGTTCGATTCGTCGACGCTCTGTTCGTCGAATTAAAATTTATTCACTTGGCCTGTAATCGTCCGGCCGGCCTCTAATTGTTCGGCGTAGCGCAAATCACTTAATAGCTCATTGGCCAAACCAAAAATGACCGGAGGAGGGTAACGGCCACCATAATTGTTTATTAACATACACATAGGTAGAATCACGAGCACTTTGGCTGTGTCAGGAGCATAGTTGTGATGGACGGAAACGCGATCAACCTAAATTAATAGTGTAATAGAAGGAACTGCAGATTTCTAGGCAGCGCGTGCAGGCATAAGGAGGGGTACGGTATGACTGCAAGCAATGCGCTTTCTTAGATCATTGATGAGGCTTTGTGACCGCTGACCGACATGACCCCCGTTTGAGTGACAGTTCCGGATCAATTTGTAATACTGGTTGTATAAACCAGGCCTAGGGCAATAGGACAAAATACGCATAGCCACCAAGCCAAATCAACATTAATCTACAAGAAATAATAATCCTACTGTCAGTCATGTAAAGGCTGTCCATACAAAAATGTTTGTAGCTCAAGGTAAGTAGAAAATATTAGAAAGATCAATGTAACAGGCGGTCGTTTGTCTCCACATACACAGATATAGCCGTCAAGGACGAACGCCGTAGCAGTGCGCTTCGCTAGCACAGTATCCATGGCACTTCCCTCTAGCGACTTTGTGAATTACGGCATTCGATGGCCGGTCATTCATGGCCGACCGTTTGCCTCCGGTCATTTTTAGTTTGCCTAATGAGCTATTGACCCCCACTACGCCGGACAATTAGATGCAGGCCGGACGACTACAGGCCAAGGGAATAAATTTTAATTCGACGAACAGAGCGTCGACGAACCGACCATCGACGAACCGAACAGTCGACCAACGGAACAGTCGACGAACAGAGCGTCGACGAACTGAAGTCGACGAACGGAGCGTCGACGAACCGAAGTCGACGAACCGAACCCAATCCCATATGTGGTACCCCCACGTTCGCGGCCTGTGGTGGTGCCATAATGGTTACCACTCATGTGTTACATACCACTCTGTTCAAATTTCGTACCATATGGTACCGGTACCATATGACCACGGGTAGGGATACCATATTGATACCACCACAGACCGCGAACGTGGGGGTACCATATGGTACCGGTACCATAAACAGCGTTAAGCGCCTCAGTGTAAAAGCTTTAAACTGGGCTCAAAACAGCTAAAACTCTGGTGTTAAAGTAACTGCGAGTCACAGCATAGACCTAGGATTAAGGTAGACCACAATGCATGTAGAGAGAGTGGTACCTGTTGGCACGACGATAGGCCCGAATGGTGCAGAGGCCGGCCACAGTGTCCGAAAAGTGACTGTAGAGCGGCGACAAACTGACACTCGTCAGCCGTTTCAGCTCGCAAGTGGTGTAGCGGTAGTAGTTCTGAAAGAAATATAGGTAGCACATAAAATAGTCAGGCACTCAACGCATACATGGGCCGGGGGTAAGGGGTATACCCCTCCTCCTCGGCCGGCCATACCCCCACCCCGCTCCCGGAGGGAGGAAATTTTCGCATATTTAAGGCAAAATAGGCGTTTTTTGGCCTTTTTTCGGGGGGACGCCCCTCCCCCCCGAGGTCTCCAGATCCCCCTACCGCCCCCTCCGGATTTTTCCGGCCCATGTATGACTGAGCGCCGCTTATGGTACTGACACCATATATGGTACCCCTACCCATGGGCGCCAGTACCATATATGGTGACGGTGCCTGACTGTAAAACAAAATTGAAACATATTCAGAGCGGGTTATAGACTGACCTGAATGTAGTAGTAGCAAAGTGCGGCAAGCAGAACGACAAAGGAAAAGGACGGTAGTGCGTAGCACATCATCAGCACAGTGCCGACAGTACCCACAAGAAAAGCCAGTAGAATGTTGCTTTGGAATGGCAATGTTTCGTCTATAGCGTAGAGATCGGACGAAAATCGGTTGATAATCCGTCCCACTGGAGTTTGATCGAAAAAGCCAAATGTTGCCTGCAATGTTCTCCATGCCACCTGTGGTGCTAAACCGCACCATTACTTTACCGAGACCTGTATTGGTAGAAACAAACTATTTTCCCGTTCAACTCACCTTAATGGAAAAATTTGAAACGCTTCTGTGAGCTCAATTCTTAGCCGTTTGTTTTGTAATTTGGTCTAGAGTTTCTTTTGAAGAGACTAATTTTCAGGAAAAAATTAAAGCTTATTGGCTCGCAATGGTTGTTGAAAATTTTCCGTTCAGCAATCTTTTGTTGCTACTGCTGCTGGGCTAGATTGGATGCATCTACGTAGCTACCTGTTAAGCATGGCTTAAATTGTTGACTACGCGCTGACCAATAGGCCTACCAAAAGCAGGAAAGAGTAGAAAAGGTAGCTTACTCTGAGAACTTTGCGCAGAAGAGAGCGATGCAAGGCTGTGGCAGCGACGATCCCGCCGTAAGCGAAGAGAAAGGCTCTGAGTAGGGTGAATACGCTGTTGGCCCCGGCCAAACTGCCGTACACGCTCAGGTAAAAGGTGAGATGGCTTCGGTCTTCTTCAGATTCAGTAGGTGTAGACTGCAGCCAGGTGTAGACAGATTGCGGCCATCTAAACCCTGCTATTAACACAGTCAGGCACTTAACGCCGTTTATGCTACCGACACCATATACTGCAAGGCGCCGGTACTATATGGTACGAAATCTGAACGGAGTGGTACCATAATGGTATACAGTTGTATGGTATATGGTATACCATATATTATATTATGGTACCACTACCTAAGGCACCGGTACCATATATGGTACCGGCACCTTATATGGTGTCGGTTCGGTACCATAAACGGCGTTAAGTGCCTGACTGTAACAGACCAACTGCCAAACACATGTGAAAGGGTCTCCCCACCTCACTTATGCCACAGCCCCCTATCGGGAGCCTCCCTCTGATTACGAACGGAAAGGGGGTTGGAGAGCGGGTGCGAGGGGTGGGCCCAAATTTTGGGAGGAGGCTGGGCACTCAAAAACGCTCAAAAATCTTAATTCTGGATGATGCATTATTCTAAAAACACCGCAATTTTTTTGGAAAACTTAGGTAAAAAACTTCATTTCTGCCACCCGCATGGTTTTTATAAAAAATGGCTCTTAAATTCATAATTCTTTGACGGTCCTACACATACATGGGCCGGAAAAATCCGGAGGGGGGTAGAGGGGGGTTGAGACCTCGGGGGGGGGGGTCCCCCCGGAAAAAGGCCAAAAAACGCCTATTTTGCCTTAAATAAGCGAAAATTTCCTCCTTCCGGGAGGCGGGTGGGGGAGGGGGGGGGGGTATGGCCGACCGAGGGGGAGAGGTATACCCCCCCCCTTACCCCCCCGGCCCATGTATGGTCCTACAATCGTATCACTGAACAAGTTGCAGTTTACCTGAAAGCCGAAATTACTCTAAACTGATCGTTTAGTCGTGCTGCGGAGGAGTTGCGTCCGATATTTCCAACCCAATAGGACAGCCACCAGTCAGTAAGATTCTTCGAGGCTACAAACAAACATGATCTCATTAAATCAGCTATTATTAATGTTGCTTGTACGCCCATGATGTAGAACTCCAACAGAGATCCGATTAGCCATCTTCCAAAGATTACAAAATCGGCCGCTCAGTTGCTTTGCTTTGCTTTGCCTGAGTTATTGAGAACTGAACGGTTTTATACCTAGAAGTCTAGTCTATCTCACAGTCAGGCACTTAACGCCGTTTATGGTACCGACACCAAATATGGTACCGGTACCTTAGGTAGTGATATGGTACCCCCACGTTCGGGGCCTGTGGTGGTACCGTATATGGAACCGGCACCACGTATGGTACCACCACAGTCGCCGAACGAGGGGGAACCATATATGGTACCGGCACCTTACATTGTATATGGTGTCGGTACCAGACATGGGCTAGCATTTCGGCTGATGGGGGGGGGGTAGAATTCTCAATTCCTGATGGGGGCTGAGGGGCGGTAGGAGCGCCTGATGGGGGGCTGAGGGGGTGGTAAGCCAAAAAGTCCGATTTTTGGCGAAAATCAGGGTTTTTTGGCATATTTTTCATTAAAAAAAGCTAAAATTAGCTATTCTGAGCTCATTTACGCCTATTCCAGGCATATTTTTAGCATAATTTTCTATGCAAAATTCTTCCCAAAAATTCCTGATGGGGGGTAGCGGCCGGCTGATGGGGGGTAGATCAGAGCCTGATGGGGAGTCAACCCCCCTCAGCCCCCCCTTTGCCCATGTCTGGTCGGTACCATACACGGCGTTAAGTGCCTGACTGTCTCATCAAAGAGTGATCAGACGGTAGTGCTGATTGGGCGGGGTTGGAATTAAGTCTGCTCTTTCATACGCCTTCTACTTTACATGGCGATTTGCTTAATGTTGTCCTTGCTAAACATTCAAAATAATTCCTTCCAATTGGCAGAACGCATACCTATTGTGATAGGGTTCGTAGACCAAAAAGGCGTAAAATAATTCAACGTGCATACATAGAAATGAAGCAAGAAAAAGATAGTGAAAACCTACCCTGCATAAGCACGAGGGAGCCAAAAATCAGAACCGATAATAAGGTGCCGACAGATTTTAGGTAAGTGCAGTATACGCTAATCTGCACTCGTCCGACCTGAAGCCAAGCCGAACTACTACAAACTGAGCGGGTGGATAAGATTTAAGTGACCTCCTTCTCTTCCTGCCCAATCAACACCAGTTCGTCAGTGAGACCGCTGGCGGCAGTTGTTTCCGCTGAGTCGGCTTGTCTCACTTGGTAGGGGACTATCCAACTTGCGCACAACCGATTTGCGCACACGGATGGCGGGCACACCAACTTGCGCACAACCAATTTGCGCACAACCGATTAGCGCACAACCGGTTTGCGCACAACCGATTAGCGCACAACCGAATTGCGCACAACACAACCGATTTGCGCACAATTTTTTCACTTAAACACTTTTACTTTTTTTGCAGCACAATATAGTCATAGACACCAACAGTAATTTTACATAACACAGTCAGGCACTTAACGCCGTTTATGGTACCGGTACCTAGGGTAGTGGTACCATATATGGTACCCCCACCTTCGGGGCCTGTGGTGGTACCATGGTACCGGTACCATATATGGTACCCCACGTTCGAGGCCTGTGGTGGTATGACCATGGGTGATGGCACCATATATGGTACCCCTACCTTCGCATTGGTACCGGTACCATATATGGTACCACTCTGTTCAGATTTCGTACCATATAAGGTGCCGGTACCATATATGGTACCGGCACCCATGGTCATGGGTAGGGGTACCATATATGGTGCCGGTACCATATGAGGTGCCGGTACCATATATGGTACCACCACAAGCCTCGAAGGTGGGGGTACCATATATGGTACCGGCACCCATGGTAATGGGTAGGGGTACCATATGGTACCGGCACCTTATATGGTCTCGGTACCATAAACGGCGTTAAGTGCCTGACTGTAACAGTTACATTTATAACAGACAGATTTATAATACATACATAAATTTTATAACTGATTGCTCTTTGTGCGCAAATCGGTTGTGTTGTGCGCAATTCGGTTGTGCGCTAATCGGTTGTGCGCAAACCGGTTGTGCGCTAATCGGTTGTGCGCAAATCGGTTGTGCGCAAGTTGGTGTGCCCGCGGTCCGTGTGCGCAAATCGGTTGTGCGCAAGTTGGTAGTTCCCCTTGGTAGTTGTTGGACGCCCCAAAATCGGTCAATACTTGGTCGGCACTACCTAAATGGACAGTGGTTAGAGTTGTTCACTCAACCAGAGTTAATTTATATCCGTCTGTTTATGCCGAACAAGCTCAAACGCCCGTTAAAATCAGTTGTTGAGCCAATTTTAGAGCACCCGACAACACCGCCCAACCAAATTACTAAGTTAAAGCGCCAACATTTGTGTTTGCCACTTTCTAATGTTGGCCTCATCTGTTGGTGTGGTGGTTGCAGTCAGGCCACACACACACCAGAACTCCACCCGGCTTTTCAGGCAAGTCTTTTTCAATTCTAACTTTTGAAATTTTTTAGAATTTCGAACCCAAAAAAATTCTAAACTCGCCTGTAAAACAGAACTCTTTAGCTGCACTTTAGTCAGAACTAGCGATTTTTACGATTCTCCTCCAAAATTGCCTTTTTCAGCGTCCTTTACATAGTACCCTCCGCAAAGAATTTTGGATCAGACCTCCAAACCAGCTCACCCCGTCGGCTGATCACGTGCAACAGTATTAGTCAGGCACTTACAACAGGTCCGGCCCGGGTAGCGGGAGGGGTTTCGCTCAGGGGGTCCAAACGCCAAATTCGGTTCCCAAAGGCTCTTAAGCGAATTTTAAGCTTAAAATTAGTTATTTCTGAACCAGTTTGTTAGTACTGGAGTTAGTGTTGTTAGGCTCTTTTTTTTTAAAAAAAAAGGCTTTTTTTTGAAGGCCCATTTCGAAAATTTTTTATTTTATTCACAGTATGGAATTTTGGGGGAAAATCGCTGAATTTAGCCTCAGATATACATTAGGAGTGCAGTTCTATCAATTTCATGCCTATTCTAAGCCTAAAAATAGGTTTTGAAGGGCAGCAGCCACTCTGTGAGCAATGCTGCAGGTAGAATGTCGACTCTCAGGCTGTAACACTATCTTTGAACCAAAGTATCAGCTTTTCGATTTAAAGTTGCTTCTGATGCATCCTTGCATCTCCTACAAGCTATATTTCATGTTAGGAAAAAATTTTGAAAAAAAAATTTCGAAATGAAAAATTTTCATAAAAAAAGCTTTTTTTTGGCTTTCAAAAAAATTTACTTTTACAACTCTAACTGGAGTCGCTACTAGTACTTGTATTTTGGGTCGGGGGCGTTCCTAAACTGTCCCGGGGGGTTCAGGGGTTGGCTTTGAAGGCTGCTTCCGAAAGGGATGATAATTCGATACAGTCAAACGTCTGCATACACTATAGCAGAGAAGACTGACCACATTTGGAGATGGTTCCTTGCGGGCCCAGCTGTACAACGAGCTCGGCCTGCTTGAGAAAGTTGAGATGGTGAGTTGCCAATAAAACAGTTTTGCCTCTGCGCAGCAACAAAGCCTCGATGCAGTGGGTCCAGATGTGCTCGCCCACTGCCGCGTCCACTGCCGACAACGGGTCGTCCAGGAGATACACTTCTTTGTCCCAAAACCACAGTTACACTCATACATGGGCCGGGGGTCTGTGGTTTGCCCGCCCCCCAACTTGGGCTCTACCCCGCCCCCAAACGACCACACCCACCCACCCACCTGAAGCCGACTTTTCTTCCTGACCCCACCCACCAAAATCGCCGCGACCCCCCCCCCAAACCGCCAGGCACACCCCCAAATTTTCGATTTTGACTACCCCCAACCCATTTTTCCGGCCCATGTATGCTTAGACTGAGTCTGCTTGAAAGCGTATATAAGATTGGAGTTAATGCTGTGTTTGTTTACCATTAAAAAGACCGTCTGGCCTATTTTCGCCTTTTCCGAACAATTTCAAATGGCTAAAATTCCGTCCATTTTTTCAACGGAATGAAAAGATTTTTGGCACGATTATTATTAAGTGTCTACAGTTTTGTTTTGACCAAGTCTAGACTGTTAGCCTTCTGTAGTCTGGAGTCAGACATGGGCTAGCATTTCGGTTGATGGGGGGTAGAATTTTCAATTCCTGAGGGGGGGGCTGAGGGGGGGTTAGGAGCGCCTGATGGGGGCTGAGCCATACATGTAACAGGTCATCCGCCGATGGGGGAGGGGGGGGTGGGGGGTCTGGGGCCGGCCGGGGGGGTCTGAGCCAAAATTTTGGGGGAGGGGGTGGGTACTAAAAAACGCTCAAAAATCAAGAAAAATCGCAATTTTTGGCCTAAAAATCGCTAATTTGGGCTGAAATACAGCTAAAAAGTGCTGTTTTGCAGGCGATTTTGGCAATTTTTGTGTGTGAAAGTGTAAAAAATTGCAAAAATTTGCTCGAAAATTTACTTGCCAGAAAAATCGGAGGGGGGGTCGGTGAAATCGTCTCGGGGGGGGGGGGCATCTGGGGGGTCTGGCCTAAGTCGGGTGGGGGGCAGACCCCCCAGACCCCCCTGTTACATGTATGGGCTGAGGGGGTGATAAACCAAAAAGTCCGATTTTTGGCGAAAATCAGGGTTTTTGGCTTATTTTTCATTAAAATAAGTTAAAATTAGCTATTCTGAGCTCATTTACGCCTCTTCCAGGCATATTTTTTCTATACAAAATTCTTCCCAAAAATTCCTGATGGGGGGTAGCGGCCGGCTGATGGGGGGTAGAACAGAGCCTGATGGGGGGCCAACACCCCTCAGCCCCCCCCCCTTTTCCCATGTCTGTCTGGAGTGTTGCCTATCCGAAATGAACTGACCCGAACTTTCAAAAATATTTTCATTCGGTTGAAAATGGACGGAATGGCGGCCATTTGAAATTACTCAGAAAACTGGGAAATAGGTCAGGGGCTGATTTCTACCCAACTCAACTGTACTTACATGGTAGATGGCACGTGCCAGAGCAATCCGCGCTCTCTGTCCCCCACTCAGGGTGACTCCTTGTTCTGATACAATGGTCAGATCTCCTTGAGGCATACGCTAAATTACAGATACAGGGTACGCATGTAATTCACTCAGGCAGTTATACGGCCATATAAGGTACGGTTATTTTATGGTGTTAGGTGCCTCACTGTAATAGGTGCGGGCCGGGCAAGGGTTTATCACCTCAGGCATGAGACGCTTTTGAGTGTAACTATGAGACAAAACCTGAGAGGTTATTTTCAAAACGGTCAATTTTATTGTACCCCAAAATCATACATGGGCCGGGGGGTAAGGGGGGGTATACCCCCCCTCGGCCGTCCATACCGCCCCCTCGCCCACCCCCCCCCCCCTCGCCAAATTTTCGCTTATTTAAGGCAAAATTGGCGTTTTTCGGCCTTTTTTCGGGGGACCCCCCCCCCCCCGAGGTCTCCAACCCCCCCTCCGGATTTTTCCGGCCCATGTATGCCCAAAATCCAACTTAAAACCACTTTCGTTTCGTCTCAATCAGAAGCCATGGCTTGCATTGCAACCGAGAATGTGTAGGTATAGGTTGTAATTTTCAGTAAAGCAAACTACAGTGGCACTAAACAACCATGCAATGAAGAAATTTTTCACTATATGTGCTTTTTTCGGCAACGGAGAACACAAAAATTTCAACTGTAAATCTCGAAATTGGGGGTAGCCAAATTATTAGGCTTCGCAAACTTTACACCTCGATCAGCTTCGTATTTGCGTTATGCTGCGGCGCAGCCATAACTCATTTTCATCAATCATTTTGTGTCGGCTGTATGCTACAGTGTGCGGCGGCCAGTAAATAAATGCGTGATGATAAAACAACATCACGCAACGGCGTGATGACTCTTTCTCCATCACGCAGCGTTTTCATCGGACAAATTTTTTCAGCTTCGCACGCGACCGAGGGGTTGGATAATTATTACGACCCATTACCAAGGGGAGGGGGTCCGAAAATTGCCTGAAATGCCATTACGAAATTTTTGGACGGCCCCTACGGCTAAAAAACCGCAAATTTTATGAAGCGAAATTGGATTCAGTAGATAAAAAGCATACAATGACAAAAGCGACTTCAAAAACACTTATATGTCTTTAATAACAGCACCGGAAAGGCTAAATTTCCGCTACCAAGATCCATTTTTTTAAGTAAGCCAATACTAAATCATTTCTGAGCCAGCTTGTTAGTGCCGCAGCCCGCTACAGCACTTAGATTTTGGGGTCGGGGTAGCTAAACAGAGGGTAACCCTAGTAAACGAATGTACCTAACTAGCAAAACAGACCTCAATATCAGCCTCCAGAGCACAAGCAGCGACCACTTGGTGGTAAAAGAGCAGGTCGTAGGGTTTGCCGAACAGAATGTTCTCTCTCACAGTTCCCTGTCTGAGCCAGCTCTCCTGACAGAACAGTCCGAAGCCTTCGTTGGCCAACTGCCGCGAGACCAACAGTTGACCAGAGATCTTGTGCATCTCGCCCAATACAGCACTGATCACCGAAGACTTTCCGCTGCCCACTTGCCCGATCAGCCCCACCAAACGACCCTAAATACAATCCCATAAAAGCAAGAAATACGGAAGATTTAGGAATTCTGGCTACTTTTGGTACGTTGATACGAATATCTGTCAGAGCCAGCTCCTTAGCTGAAAGATTCCACGAGAAAGTGGCGTCCAGAAATGAAAATGGGTAGCGGGGGTCTGAAAAAAGTATCTGTAATCTTTTCGAGATCACCCCTTAGGCGCCGTTTTTTCATCTTACAGTGTAAGACAGTCAGGCACTTAACGCCGTTTATGGTACCTACACCATATAAGGTACCGGTACCATATATGGTACCGGTACGGTACCTAGGCTAGTGGTACCATATATGGTGGCACCGGTACCATATATGGTGCCCCCACGTTCGGCGACAGTGGTGGTACCATATATGGTGCCCCACGTTCGGCGACAGTGGTGGTACCATATATGGTGCCCCACGTTCGGCGACAGTGGTGGTACCATATATGGTGCCCCACGTTCGGCGACAGTGGTGGTACCATATATGGTGCCCCACGTTCGGCGACAGTGGTGGTACCATATATGGTGCCCCACGTTCGGCGACAGTGGTGGTACCATATATGGTGCCCCACGTTCGGCGACAGTGGTGGTACCATATATGGTACCGGCACCACATATGGTGCCCCTACCCATGGCCATGGGTGCCGGTACCATATATGGTACCACTACCATATATGGTACGAAATCTGAACAGAGTGGTACCATATGGTACCGGTAACAATGCGAAGGTAGGGGTACCATAAATGGTCACTACCTACGGTACCGGTACCATAGTACCGGCACCTTATATGGTGTCGGTACCATAAACGGCGTTAAGTGCCTGACTGTATGAAGTTAGTGAACAACACATACACAAGCCCACTAAGAAAGAACAGAGTGAAAGGCAAACAAAAATGTGTTAAAGGAGTAGTGAGTTTGTGTTAATGAAAAGCGGCAATAGGAAAGAAATAAACAGACTTTCCACAATGGTGTAATCTGCGTGTCGGTCCATATCGGGCAGTTGCAGAAACTTTTGCACTCTCTTAACGGACACCCAAGCTTCGATCATTCCCATCAACACCCACGGGAACGCGTTCAGCGGCATTATCAGTATGTTAATTAGTGCCAGGCTCGTAAATACCTAAAACACACCTATGCAATGAGGTTGTGAGGAAAACAGGAGTCAGCCAAGGCAGTGAGCTAACTTTTAGTTGATATGCGCCAATAAGTGCTTCCGACAGCTAATCAAGGAGAAACTTTGACGGTCCCACCTTCAGTGTTGGGCAGGCATTAGGACACAAAACCCCTACTACCTAAAAAAAACTCAGCCACTTTTAATGACTGTTAGTCGAAAATTGCCATTTTAGTTCCTATTCCTTCCTTCCCCAGAATTTGAGTTAAGACCCCAGACCGACTCCAGAACCCCAACCCCTCCCCGTCGACGGATGACCTGCTATACGAGCCACTGGATAAAAATGCGTAGCCAGCACCTTAGCTGCAGTTAGCTGGTGGCCCATGAAGGAGTAGGTGAGGAAAGTGAGAATAGCTATTACGACAGGAGCCGACGCCCACAAGTACACGCAGATGGCATCCAGATACTTCCTGGCCTTCAGATATTCCAGCTCCTTCCCTCTGATTCTGTTTATTTTGTCGGCAAACTGCTCCTCCCAAGCAGACAACTTGACCACTCTGATGCCGAACAACAGCTCACTCATCGCTGTCACCCGCTTGTCCTTCCAGTGCATCATTTTCTGCGACAGACGCCCGATCTTGATCGTTATGTATTTGTTGACCGGAACCAGCACCACTGCCAAGCCCAGGCCAGTCAGAAAGGCCAGACCCACCTAAACTTTATTCTGTACCTATTTTGTCCTTTCACAACGCTGCCTTTCCATCTGTCAATTTTGTTGCTTTGGCTTTGGTAGAGATGTGCATGCACAAAGCTGCAGAAATCTTAGAAATCAAATAAAAATAAAGCAGAAAATAGAAATATGCGCCCTATTCCTGTTTCAAAATGTAAATTTTCAAAGCTTAGCTGAATTTTAGCTTTTAATATAAAAATTCAAACAAAATTTCTAAAACTTTGGTCAAACAGACAAAGCAAAAACCGGACACCATTTGCAGCCTGATTTCTATGCCCGTCGGGCATGCCTCACCAGCGTGGCCGGGACGGGCCGAAAAAGGTGGCGTTGCACATCTCTAGCATAGGGGGCATACATGGGCCGGGGCTAAGGAGTTTACCCCTCCCCTCGCCGGCCCATACCCCCTTCCGGAGAGAGAAAATTTTCGCTTATTTAAGGCAAAATAGGCGTTTTTTTGGACCCCCTCCGGATTTTTCCGGTCCATGTATGCATAGGGGGGTGTGGAGTAGGGCCCGACCGGATACAAATTTCCACCGGATCCGGATCCGGATACGCCCATATCCGGCCGGATCCGGATCCGGATATGCCGGATATCATTGATCAACTTAAATTTTTTTAGAATGCAATAAACCACATATATACATTTCTTTGTTCTATAACAGTTGATTCAAAACATCAAATAATTGTAGTTCAAACTATGGTTGGATGATATCGGGGTTTTTGCGATGCAAGTGATATTGCATATGAATATATGCATGCAATTTCTAGTGCATATTGATATTGCATATATCATATGCATGCAAAAAATGAGATATGTACATATTTTTTGCATATTTGCATATTTTATCACCGCGGCTAGAAATTGATAACTGGACGCTTTCCAAGCATTTTCGAGTTTGGTCGGAATGTCTATGCAATCTTTAGCGTTTATTAGGCATACCTATTTTACAGATACAGACCTCATCTCGAAAAAGCAGAAGGGGAAACACAGTTTGGCATGAAAGTTCAGCTCATTTCGTAATTTTCAGATAAAAATGGTTGACATCACAGCAATTTGGCTAAATTATTGTTTGCATGCTCAAATTTGTTCTCTCTAATGTGATGTGGTATACTTAGCCGATCTTTTGGTAGACCTGTCCTAGTTTTACAAACTAAAAAATTCAGAATTTGAAAAATCTCAGTTGAGATTTCCATTCTTTGCGAGTTGAATTTAGAGTCTCAAGCCATTCATCTTCATTCTGCAACTGAAAAGAGACGCTTTCATCTCTGTAAAGTAAAGATTTACAGTATAAACTTGCCTCAATAATAGTTAGTTTTTTTATTTCAGATTTTTTATTTTTAATTAAATGAAAAATTTTGCAAAAACAAGGCGGCTTCAGAGAGGAGCGATCGCCTTCCGAAATCGAGCCAGCAGTCTTAAATGTTTGCTCGCTAGCTACCGTACCGATAGGAGCAATTAAATACTTCCTGGCAAGCTGCAAAGCTGTTTTAGAACCACACAACTGCGCAAATTTCTATCAAACATTCGGTCGAATGCAATATTTATGTTCAAAATACGTAAAAATCACGTTTTCTCATCTGTGACTGATATCCGGCATATCCGGCAGGTAATATCCGGATCCGGTACCGGATCCGGATATGGCCATATCCGGCCGGATCCGGATCCGGATATCCGGTCGGGCCCTAGTGTGGAGGTAGTCTCGGGGGTCCCACAAAACTCCAAAAAACGCCTAAAAAACGAAAATTTTCTCCTCCGTTAGCGGGGCTATGAACGACCGAGGGGGGAACTTTGACCTGCGAGGGGGTCCCCGGCCCATGTATGATCTCTAGCTGCTTGTTAGGTTGATTTTGCGGATTAATTTATTCCAAAGAAAACGGACTTTTACTAAAATGAGGGAAAAACTGAAAACGATTGGTAAAAATATTTGCTTGAAATTTTAAAGCCACCAAAGTTACCTCTCTGTACAGCAGATAGAGTGCAATGCCCAGCTGTACAGGCAAGCTCCAAAAGGCATGGAAGGAGGGACAGAAGTTGACCACTCTGTCTGTGTCAGTGGACATAAAGTTCAGCAACTGACCACCGGAAAAGTTGTGCTCGGCCAGATTAGCCTGACTGACCCTGAGCAACTTGCTGTAGAGGCAGGTGACCATGGCCGCTCTGACCTTCAGACCCACCCTGTTTACCCAATAATTGAAGTGCAACGAAGCTAGAGCGGCCACCAGAGCGGCCGCTGCCATTCCCAGCGCGTAGAAATAGCCATTTTTGGCCGGCTCGTGCTTGTTCTGCATGAAGCTGACCAGATAATGGAGCAAGATCGGTCCGGCAAAGTTGAGATTATCGGCCAGAAACTTAAGCACGGCCAAGCTGAAGTATTCGAGTCCGAATTTGGACACCAGACTGGTTGTGAGAGAGATTTTGTGGCGCGCTTTCAAATGCAACTGGTTTGATTCGACTTTCAGAGGCTCAGGCAGAGAGTACAGATCTTCTATTACAGATAATTGACCATTGTAGCCCTTCTTAATCAGTTTCTGCGTCCACCAGAAGGTGAATTTGGAGAAAAGTGAATTATTTTCGTCGCCAGCACCCAACGTTGGGGAGTAGCTTTGGTCTAACAGACTGTCCAGATCCTCGTCCTCTCTTGAGAAACGCCGATGAAGATAAAATTCGAACAGAATAAGACAAAAATAAGCAAGTTGAGCAACAGCTACGACTAGATTGACTAGAACCCAGAAGTTGGGTCCATTTAGGACCCAGGTTTGGTTGAGTTTGAGCAGATATGCACAAAAACAGACCACAAAAGAGAGGTTAAGACAACGAAATTGCACATTGCGATATTTGCAGTAGACAAGGGCCCATAGAACTGTCTGACAGAACCAGGTGTAGGTGAGGAAAATGTTGACGGCGAACCAAAGTGCAACCATCGGATTGATATTTGCAATGGAGACCAAAAATCCGGTACAAACCAGAACCAACAAGACGGAAAAGCAAAACAAACTTATGCAAAATTTGCATATGACCATCAGTCGGCGATATGGCAAGGAAACGGCAGCAAGATCGGTCCGGAACCAGTGGAGTTTGGTGAGAATAAGCAGCAGCAGATGGGGCAGGCAGACCAGAACTGAACGGAAGCATGGATTGAAGACCGAGAATTCGGGGTTCCACAGATACTTGTCCCTAAACGTTGAGGCATTCCTGTTCTGGCAGAAGTCGGAAAGCGCGTACGACAACATTTCTCTGAACTCCTTTTGCTTTTTACCGTTCGTAAGGAAAAAGAGAGAAAATATTTCAATAATAACAAATAAATAATTACGTTACGACGCGACGATAGTTATACAAAAAATGATGGCGCGTATACAAATCGCCTCCCCAGAAAAACGGAAACGGTGAGGAAGTGCGGTACACAGAGGTACATCAAGTTTTGTGGGTTTTCCAATGTCACAAATCGCCTCCCCGAAAGTAGGAAAGTTGGAAAATCGCAAGTTACAGCATAAGAGAAGGGGAATAAGCAGTGCTAAGGACAAATGAGCGCAACAGCTCATGCTGGAAACGATTGCTTGTCGCAAAATTGTTTCATTCAATAAGTCGAAATATAAAAACGTCCATCCCATTTATCTACCTGTCATCACTGCCTTTCAGTGACAATAAATCTAAATCTAAGCTAAAGTAGATTCGGAGTCGCGTTTATGACTGTAAATAGAGTTATTTTTCTTTATCTCAGAAGTCGATTTCTAAATTGCAGGCAGCGTCAGTACGTAGTCCCGATCCGATCCGATCCGATGTGCGGGGGGCCTTACGGCCTGCGATCAGACTCGAGGTCCATTTCGCTTCCCCGTGATTCGTCATTTCGGACGTTGCCCTTCTTTCACTGCCAGCCACTCCTAGCCATGCTGCTGGGTGCCGGTCACCAGGAGGGCGGCCGGCGTGCCGATGCCATGATGCTGACAGCTCCCGACGGCCGCCGGTGCCCCATATGCCAGAGGGCTCCCGGCATAGTTGGTTTCTCAGACAGCTTCTGACATCGTAGATCTTCTTCCCAACGCGGCATGCTTTGTGGAGCGGCTTCGGTGCAACGGCAGATCCAGTTGGTTCCCATTTTACCTACTCGCTGTAACCAGCTTTTGGTGGCCTGGGTGGAGCGTTGTGCCGACGACCAACTCTTTGCAGCAAGAAACTTGCCGCGCCGAGAGGATGAACCACTACAACCGCTAGGGATGCAGGGGCCGCCGTGACTCAGAGGCAGCGAGCTACCCACTGAGCCAACGACGCGGCCCAGTACATAGTCACAGTGATGACCAAAAGGACAAAAGGTCTTGTGCAGAAAAAGATAGGTACATAGGCACAAAGCTGCCTCCAGTGCTATATATCAGCCTGTAAGTGAAGTTTACGAAATATGTACATGCATAATGCATGTAAGTGCTGAACTGCTGTTAGAATAGGTACTTGTGCAGCTAAAATGCGACAATCAGATGAGATGAACGCAGCAAAAGCACAGACGAAAACTCCGCAATCATGGCCATTCTTCTGTTGCGGAACTTTTCGAAAGACATATGAGTCTATTGTGATGGCGGGATCTCATACAGTTGCCGAATTGCCGGCAAATATTTTTGCAGCCGGTGATGTTGGTTGATATTGTGCATGTTTTCCTAATTTCCAACTTGTTGGGAAACATTTTTAATTTTTTATATTTTCCATTTTCCAACTTTCCAACTTCTTGTGGAGGCGATTTGTGGGTAATATGGATTCGGATCCCCCGATCCCCGGACCCCCAGCCTGGTACGGAAAAATGGTTCTTAAGATTCGGAACCCCACCTCGGCCGTAGTTTAAATTTCTCGAAAGTTTATTTGCAAAATTTTGGCGGGCGGACATAAATCGCCTACCAAAAATTCGGAAATTTGGAAAGCTGCAAAAATGTGTAATACGGAAAATGGAAACGTCGCCCCAACGAAGTGGAAAACAAGAAAATATGCACAAGAAGAAGGCGAACCATCGTCACCGGATGCATATAATTTACATATCGGAACCATCAACAGTTCGTCGCAGTTTGCTACTTTGCTGTCCACTTTCTACGAAGTATGGCTGAAGGTCGCCGTGCCTTTGCATCTGTGGTAGGTTGCTCTCATTGCTCAGCGTTGTTACGCGATACATAAAACCCGTTCACCGTTTTTTTGTTAGGTAGGTTAGGTATTAGTAGCAGAGTGAGTAGCTACGTAGCTACTACAAACAAAAAGCTTTGAATTGAAAGTTGTCATCACAAACGTTAATAAAATAATATACAATGAGCTGCGTGCGACTTTATAGGACCGATCAAGTGATGCTGTCCGTGATGCTCTTGAAGGCTGAAAATGAAAACCTGCGATCTCTGCGAGAGCTGCAAGATGAAGTTAATCGGATTACGGGTGTGCGTCCGGCTATTTCGTTGTAGCTTTTAGAAATAATGGTCGTATGCATGTTTATTGAATGAGTTTATAGAGTTTTCTGTTTTGTGGCGTTGAACGCACGTACGCAGCTAGCTGATATAGTGATAAAGAACCGGGCTGTTTCCAGGTTAGAATAAATCTGTCACATTGGACGAAGAAAAACCGGTCCGTTGCAATCACATGATAATATGGGTTGGGCCTACAGATTTGAGGTTGCGGCCTTATTTTCGGTGGGCCCAGAAGGAAAAAGGTCTGCGTCAGGTCAGGGTCGGAATTCTTTGTTTTATGCTAGGTAATGGTTTAATTTGAATGCAGTGTTGTTGCTACTGATTTTGCTTAGCTAATATAGAATTTCGATTACATGTATGTACTGTAGGTATGCGTGTGAAGTGTGACCTCAACAAAGAATTCTATTTGCATTATTCAAATTTATAGAGTGAAGAAACACAAACCCAAAAAGTTAGTGTTTAAAGTCAACTTTCATGCCCATCTTTGTTGCCTTTGAGCGAATTCATTTTGGCCCTTTGCCAATTAATCGAGTTTACCGATTCCTTACTTTACTCATACATACTTACCGAGTTTCAAAAAATCAAGGTTTACTTACTGCGAATACTTACTGAACTTAAAAAAAAATTTGAGCTAGGCACAACACTGGTTGAACGGAATAACAAGACTTTGTATGGATTCGGTTCAAACAATTTCTTATTTTCAATTTAGCGCTGATGAGTATTTCTTTTCCTTACTGCGCAATTGCAGCTTTCCAAGTTTCCAGATTCCCAGTAGTAGGCGATTTCAGACATCGAAAATATTGTGTACCACAGTGTACCGCATGTGTGTACCGCATTGATTTTTCCGGTAGGCGATTTATATACGCGCCAAATTTTGGGGCACATTTCCGTTTCGGTACGCGGACCATTCCCCCCATCCGCCGACCACCCTAACTTTTGGCCTCAATTTCAAGCTGGAATTCAACTTTCTTCCAGTACCATTTTTTACTTTATTTCTTCTATTTTAGTGTATGATCTCTGCTGTTCTTCCGGTACCAATTTTCACTATATTTCTTCTATTTTGGTGTATGATCTCTGCTGTTCTTCCGGTACCGATTTTCACTTTACTTCTTGTATTTTAGTGTATGATCTGTCTCTGTGCTAGTGCGTCTGGTCGCAAATTCTCTCTGGTAGATTGGAGTGCTGACGCAACTCTGTTCGGGAACTTTATACTTGATTCGATATTGCCATATGGTGTGTATTACATTTTTCCTTGTGTAGCGTAAGTAAGATTTATTTGAAATATAATTTAATTATAATTTACTTGTACTAGTAAATTTCTAAAAAATTAATTGAAATTATACTTATAATTTACTTAAGGCAAAAATTCACTTCTAATATAATTGAAATTATAATTTACTTACCAAATAATTTACCTGGATTAGTAAATTTCTAAGAAGTACAATTAAAATTATAATTACAATTTACTTAGCAACAGTAGCGCGTACGAATATACTACTGTACTGTGGAACCAATGTTATGCTCCTTTCGAGCGAAAGAGATACAATGTAGTCTCGGTTAATGTGTTCAACAACGGCATTTCAATTCCCCGATACTATCAGGGTTCGTGCCGGTCAGGGGATTTAAAATTTGTCATGGGATTTTGGGACTTATCAGCGGAAATTGCTGGCGTCACTACATAAAAACATGCATTCAGTAGATTGTAGAAGCAGCAATGAAAGTGCATGTAATTCAGTCGATATCAGGTAATTTTTCAAAAATTTTCTCGCCCCGGTTGAACGGCCCAACCAAACCTCTTTAAACTACTAAAACTGTTAGTTGTATCTCAGAGTGCCTTTCAAACGCAATTTTCAATATTTCCTCGCATCTGGTTGGGCAGGCAAAATCGGGGGAATGTCAGGGGATTTTGGATCACCAGATTGGCATGACCCTGACTATGATGAGTTTTAGATTCATATATACAGTAGTAGCTCCCTCGCTAGCAAAGATTTCTAGCACAATTCTTATTCAGATTTGATGTACTTTCAGTGGAGCTCAGCGACAGTGTGAAGAAGTCAGTTTTTTTGCTCTCCTACCTGCCGTATGGTATTTCTCATTAAATTTTAATTATTTTTATCTGAGAAATACTTTGTTGTGCTCTACTTTTTTGCAAGTTTCTCTGTTTACTGCAATGCTCAATGTTGACCTTCCGCTTTAACTGTTACGCAGCTTTTTTACTCACCGTCACCACCAAGTCAAGCATTTTTGACAATTTTGTTTATCTGATGCTTAATTTATTTCTATGACGTGCAGTTTGCTGGGAAATACGTTACGCAAAGTCATCACATAATGATCATATACGAACGAATTTACAGCGTTACAGTAATTGATAAAATCAGAGCTTAATGAAACCGATTGCCGGCTCAATCCTACCTGGCAAGGCAAACTGCCTTATTAAATTTCACCCTAAAGGGTGATCCTTGATGAAGGGGGACCCCCTACCAGGTGTTATTTTCCGGCGCTACAGAACCCTGAATAATTTTGGCGGGAAACAGGATTGCGGCGATATTTCATGATTGATCAGCGCATTTTACGCAATGACGTCATCAACGTATTTTACAAACTGGTTTCCCGCCCAAATTGTGAATTGTACTGTAGCGCCGGAAAATAACACCTGGTAGGGAGTCCCCCTTCCATGCTTTAGCGCTCACCGTATGCCCCAAGTAACAACAGCATGTCTTCTCCTTGAACCGCCCTCACCGCTGCCCTATGTGACTGTACAGGCGACTATTAGACGTTGAGCCTTGGTTATAAGGACCAGACTGTTGAGTGCCTAATCTCTATGTTTCATTACTCATCGATGTGTAATAAAACCGCTACAATGTAGTTTAGCGGTGTATGTTACAAATCGTGCATAAATATACCAAGTTTTGTTTGAATGAGTTTAGTAAAGTCTCGTGTAAATCACCCACCTGTTTGCGAATGTCGGCCGGTTGACACTTGTTTGCTTCAACCAGCTAGTCTAATGGTAAATTGACTGCACGTTTTCTTATGTAATTTGGTAGGCAGATTAACTGTTAGTTATCTTTGTAACTGAGAAAGTGTCGTCATGTGTAATATGAAAGCTCTGATAGTGTCTGACCGATTAACGATTGGTTTAGACTGTCTTTCAAACTGTTTGTTGTTGTTGTTTCCGAATTTAGGATAGTCATCTTCAAATACATCCTGCTGCTCTACTTTGCTTCTATATAAACCCGCTCCACTCTTGAAATATGATCAGTTTGTTATCGTCAATATGAAACCCAATGGATACATCGTGGCGATCGCTTTCGCCTTCCAATGACTCGATGACCGGCCCGAGTGGGCACAAGCGGCGGCAACGTGGGGTCCAGTCATCTGGGATCCGATGACCGAAACCGAACGGGGTCAATTTAAGACCGCCGCTCAGGTGATGAGGGCGAGCGGTTACAACTATGTCAACGGATGGATGGGCCTGGTGGAGGCGGCAGAAATTGTCCTGCTGCCAAACGAGGTCGAAGTGTTGAAAAACTTTCTACCTGACATGAATTAATGGTTCCTAATTGTTTATAATTGTATGTACTAAAATGTATATGGACTATGGTTTTTTGTTATCAGAAAAATAATAAGAAAACATATAGTTTGTAAACTGTACATACAGTATACTGTAAAGTAAACCAACATTTGGTCTATTTTATCGTAATTCCACTCGCCCTGTCACGGGCCATCTTTCTATCACACAAACGCACACATGTCAAAAACTCAAATTCCTGGCAACAGAAGTAGTCACATCATTTAATTCAATTCGAACAGTATATTATATAGTAGAGAGAATAATTTCAATTCAAAATGGAATTTGTGCTAAAAAAATGGGTGAAATATGTACTTATAGGTATAATTTGTATAATTTTATGTATTTCAATTCTTCTATCGGTCAATCGATGTCACTGCATCAACGGTGTGTGCAACATCACCTCTTACCAAACGCTCCAAATTCACCACTGTGGTACATATATTGTTATCAATACGTATAGTCAGATTTGAAAAATATTCTGGACTCTGTCGGATGCAGAAGGATTCAAATACGTCATGAGCTATTTACTTGATTTGCCTGAAATTTGTCGTAATAATTGTTCATTCAGTTTGTATAAGATTTATTACTTAGATTATAAATTCATAATTAACGATACAGAAATAGCACGTGTGTATTTTAATAATAAAAGTGTCAGTGTCACTGATACGATATTATTTTACAGATCATTAATTTAGTAAAAATATGTACATAGGTACGTATGTACGTACGTATGTGAAATTAGTTTAGTAAAAACTGTGAGGAGACAGACCGAGCTTCAACATACCGCACCGATAGCTGATTAGCGTGGCAACGGAAGCGCATACAGTAGGATGTGGTAGTCGAATAAACCTGCCATCTAACTTGTCTGTGCTTGACTATTGTCTACATACGTACATGCAAAATAGGCCTTCATCATACCACTCTCATAGTTCTGATAAGTTACAAGTTTTAAGAAGTATAACTTTCTACACTGCTGATGTAATGCTGCTGCTGCTGGTTTGGTATGTGTATCAGCTTCATG
>JASANB010006309.1:0-42500 GCA_030248155.1 Sabatieria punctata
AAACACTTTGATTTTAGTAAAAACCTGACAATTGCATCTTAATTTAAGAAATGAACTTGTGATGTACTCGCGCGTACTGCTAGGCTACTCCTGTTCATTGTGATGAAAAATGTTGAATTGACGCCTTTTCATACTTTCCAATTTTATGCAACTAAAAACAAGGGGCGCGTATATAAATCGCCTACTCGAAAAATGGCTGCGGTACAGATAGGCGGTGTGATGTGGTACACAGTTCTGTTTTGTAAAAATTAAGGGCATGTGTTTACAATGGTCGATGGTAAAATTTCCTACTGGAAATCTGAAACTTGAAAAACAGCAAATTGCGAATAAGAAGAAAATGGAAATCTCAGTAAATTCTGCAGATAGAACAGTTTCCGCCGGAATCGATTTACTGTCAGAAATCCTGTCCATTAAATCAATGCTGTTACTGATAGAACCACCATAAATGGGACGCTCACTATGGCCAGGAAAGCATACATCAATCGTTCGTCATGAGTTTGAATAAATCGGGATTTGCTTTCTGAATACATACTTGACGTCAAAAATTTGAACTAAAGTATAATCTCCATAAATGGGACTTCGATGAGTCGGACGCCTCTAGAGTGCGAACAATACCTAAAAAACCCAATACCCCAATACCCAATACCAATACCTGAGACCCCCAATACCCCAATACCCAATACTTGCATAGCTGGGCCAAAAATTTCATTTCAGTGGACAGGTACATTCTAGTTGTGTACACAGGATTTTTAGCACTGCATTAAAATTTTTAAGAGGCTGGTTGGGCCACTGCCGAAGCACGGCAAGAAAATTTTACAAAATTAGCTTTTCAGAAAGCATTTATAAGCTATTTTTGGTGTAAAATTAACAGATATTAACAGTTTTGGTACTTTAAATATTTCGTAATTCAGTCCTGTTTCTTACCTCCGGCGAATTTTTTTGCACTCGGCCGGAACTTGCGTGCACCACCGCAACAGCCATGGGCACGGTGCTCGTACATTAGCTAGTCCATTAGAAATGTCACCATTTTTATTTTAGAACAGAGAAAATAATTACTGGTGTAGCGCTTAGAAAAGCGTACACTTTAGGAAATTCTACTAACGTTTAGTTGATTAGGCCGTCCATAAACGACGACATTCCAGGGGGAGGGGGTCGGCTGAAATGCGACGATAGACGACACACCAGGAGGAGGAGGGGTTAGCAAAAAACGACGTCGCTTTCTTCGTAATTTTAGGGAACTTTGATTGTATTATTTTCAATTTAAGTACAGGGTGTCTCAAAAAAATGATCACATTTCTTTTTACTGCCATTTCCGTAAATTTTGACCAAATAGGCTGAAATTTGGACCATAGGTGCCAAAAGTCGGGCAATTTTATGTGGTAAAATTTCGTGCACTAGGCTTGACTCAATCCCGAGAAATTTCAAAAAAAGTGAAATTTGGTAATTTCAATAGTGAAAGGCGGTCACCGAAAAATGGAAACACTTCCTTTTCCTATATCTTTTCCAATTTTTGACGGAATTGGATGAAATTTGGAGTGTAAACGCAGAAGTTCAGGGTAATTCGTGTGTAAAAAGTTGACGCATGAACTCCAACGCTATCGTTAGAGTTTAGGCGATAATGTAATGTAACGTTTTTTCGGTGACCGGCTTTTGGTATTGAAATTACCAAATTTCACTTTTTTTGAAATTTCTCGAGAATTGGTCAAGCCTAGTGCACCAAACTTTAACACATAAAATTGCCCGAGTTTGGGCACCTATGGTCCACATTACAGACTATTTGGTCAAAATTTGCGGAAATGGCAGTGAAAAGAAATGTGATCATTTTTTCGGTGACCGGCTTTCACTATTGATTTAACAAATTTCACTTTTTTTGAAATTTCTCGGGAATGAGTCAAGCCTAGTGCACCAAACTTTAACACATAAAATTGCCCGAGTTTTGGCACCTATGGTCCAAAATTCAGCCTATTTGGTCAAAATTTGCGGAAATGGCAGCAAAAAGAAATGTGATCATTTTTTTTGAGACACCCTGTACATTCTGTCAAAGGTTTCTACAATACCGTATAGTGCTGTTTATAGTACCCGGGTACTATATATGACACTTAGGGTTTTGCGAAAATATAATTGAATCCATTTATAGTACCCGGGTACTATATATGGCACCTACGAAATCTGCTCTATAAGAAACTAACAATAGTATGTGAGTGAAGTTCTTTGCTCAAATTACCGATTTGATGTAAAAAATAGGTTATGTACATACATCAGAACCTCTATGATTGCATTATCTACTGTTTTTCTTCATACAAACAAGGTTTACCACCAAAAATACTGTTAACTGGCGGTTTTTTGCGAATAACTTTTTGTAGACCTTGGGGCGAATTGAGCCTTATAACCAAAATTGTAGAGAACGTCGAGCTCCGGCCTGAGGTAAAAATCCTAATCTGCGCTATGTTTGCTCTGAACACTAATTTGCGCAATGTCAAATAATGAGCTTTTTTCCTAATTGCGATGAAAATTAGGTGACTGTAGAATTCGATTCTTGAGTCCTTGGCGACTCTAATGATGCTATCATGACATGTCTAGTCCAAACCGATATGGAGATATGGCTGGTCAAACCATCGAAAAATCGTGAAAAACGGCGTTTTTCTGAAAATTTCACAAAATAGAGGGGGAAACATAGGCAGACATAGGGATTTGGGTGAAACTTCCTGAATGGGGTATTCTTGACCGTTGGAATCGATTCTGACACTTCCCGACCCTGAAAACCTCACCCTGATACCGTAATTCGGTAAAAAAAATGCCATTTTTCACGATTTTTTCATAATTTGACCGGCCATATCTCCACATCGGTTTGGCCTAGACACATCAGGAAAGCATCATTGGAGTCGCCAAGGACTCAAGAATCGAATTCTGCAGTTATCTAATTTTCATCGCAATTAGAAAAAAAGCTCATTTTTTGACGTTGCGCAAATTAGTGTTCAGAGGAAACGTAGCGCAGATTAGGATTCACCCCAGGCTGGAGCTCGACGTTGTCTACAACTTTGGTTAAGAGGCTCAAGTCGCCCCGAGGCCACCCAAAACAGTTATTCGCAAAAAACCGCCAGGTCGCTTATTTTTTGAACAGACTATAGTTTGCATATGTACGTATGTCAATAGTTGAGTCGAGATGACGAGTTTTACAGTCACCATCCCACAGCGCCCAGGATCAATAATGTTTATTTTAGTCTATTCACATGCACACCTACGCAAATCTTGCATGGCATTGCTTAAGGAGAAAACAAATAACGAGAGTAACAGAGTCTAAGCAGTCTCTGTAAATATTCGTTATAGTGCACAATGCTAATTGATGCTTACTTCTTGTAAGTACCAAGTAAGCAGAATGTTTATTCAATGCAATAGTTTCCAACTATCCTTCACTTAGGCATTGCTTGGGTTGGGCCCGCCCGATTTCCAGCTCTAATTCTTTTAAAAAAAACAATTTGGACGCCCATTATGGGAAACATCAAATGAAACCGAGAAATTGTTTGCAAAACTGAAAATAATAAAAAAAATATGCATAAAACTCGTGTTAAACAGCGGCAACCAGGACCAGGTTTGTGCGCTATGTGCAAGATGAACATAACAATATGTGTGCCAAAGGTCTCCGAAATCGATTCAAAACTGACCAAGTTCTGTTGTTTACAGTGTGCAACCCATCATAAGGAAAATTTTTTTTATTCTTAACTTTCAAGGCCCAAAAACTCAAATTCTCCCCCCTTTTTTTCTCGATTTTTTTTCTTTAATCGAAAGCAAAAACATAGCGCTATATTTCCATGAAATAAAACAGTTGGGAACATGACTGTGTAGGGGTCAAATCGGTCCTGGAAGGGGTTCGAAAAAATTTTTTTCCTGCAATGCAGTCGAGTATAATATCGTTTGAAAGAGAATAACTTTCTGATTCTAAATATGCAATTCGCAAGTTCCTATGGTCATTTTGTCCCGAGTTATGACTCGAAACCTGTGAGAGAGTCGAAAAAGTGACCCTCTCAAAAATGGCCGGGAAGGTGATAAAATGGCTTTTTAGGTCAAATTAAACCAAAATACAAAATTTTAGCCAAATCGGAGACAAGAAGTTGAGATTTGTCCGGGAAGAGTCGACCCTTATATAAACCGGCTCTTAAAACACAAAAACTTATTTCAGCTGATTATAGCTCGTAAAAAGGCAAAAATAGTCACATTCTGACTCAACGAAACGCATTATTTAATTGAAAATTCACACCTGACTTAAAAAATTGCGCATGGATTTTGTCCAAATTGACCAAATCCGGATTAACGAATCACTTTTCCATACAAATTTCGAAGTTGGGATCCAAAATCTTCTGTCCGGATTAACGAATCCGGATCCGGATTAACGAGTCATACAACATGGGAGAAAATTGGGACCTGGCCTAATCTTGTCCGGAAGGCGAATATCCGGATTAACGAGGTCCGGATTAACGAGACATGACTGTAGTGGTTTTGGCAGTTTTTATGCATATTTCCTTGATTTCCAACGGTGCGGGAACGCATTTTCCATGTTTCATATTTTCCATTTTCTAACTTTCACACTTATATAGTAGGCGATTTTTACCCGCGCCCCAATATAATGCGCATGCGTCGTCTCAACGCCCCTGAGCGGGCGCGCATTCGCAGGCAGCCAGTGGCGCGGCAAAAGATAAAAAGCACCGTCGGGACCGTAGCACCGTAGCACCGTCGGTCTCATCGGACCGTATTCCTGTTGCTCTTCTCTTCCGTTTTTAAACGCCGTCTGCCGTAAATCGGCCATTTCCCCCCACTGGTTCGATGAGGCCGACAGTGCTAGGGTGATTTGGGGATACAACCGAATTTCGGTGTTGCTCGGTAGTATGAACCGAATATTCGGTATTTTCATCTATTCCGTTTCGGTATTTTTGCTACCAAATAAAATAACTGTGTAAAACTCAATATTTTGCTACTTTTTAACGCACTTTGCCACAAAATGTTTAAAAGTAGAAATAATCTCACTGCTTTTCGGTTATGTAACTGGCTATTACACAGTTTGATTGAGTTAAATTTTGCCTCAATTCTGCCAACGCCTTTAAGCGGTTGTCTGAAACAGTTTTCTTTTGTTTCTTGCCAGCTTAGGCGGACCTAATAGCTGGAAAACATTCAGGGAAACCAATGGATTATGTACTAGAACTGTTAATTTTGTGCTAAGAACGCATTGAGTTTTTGTGGGCCAAAAATTTTTATTAACTTGTTTTGAAAAATTGTCAACCTTTTAAATCCTGGTACGCCACTGCAACAGACGCTTTGAGTGATGTCTCGCCCTCTCCATCAACTGCGACTATCATTTCTGGCTGGACACAAACCGATAATAAAATTAACAGTCTACTATTCGGTACACCCTCCTTTTAATGCAAACGTTTCTAAACTCTTTCGCGTTGTGTCCTGATATACCAAAGAATGGCCGACTTAATCGATCAGCTACAGTTTATCTACTACAGCAAACACCACTAATAATGCAACGCATGTAGCTAAGGTGACAAGTTATCAAATGGAAGATTAGATCATGCGGGAAGAAACGAAATACAAGGCAGTACACACATCCGACTAACATAGTTGCGTCACTTTTGCATTCGCATTCAGTCTATTTGCACTAGTCGAACATGCACCAACCCAACCAGCTAGCCTATATTTACATCAATCAGCACTGTTACGTCTAGAAGACGAATCCAAATTGCTCGCTCACGTGCCGTTTATGCTGTTCAGATGAGCGTACACATCATGTTCCACATGGATTCTGTCCAAACGAACGTACGGGTATCTAAGAATGTACTGGATGTACGCATAATAATCCTCAAAGGAAAGAAATGTAAAAAGGTTAAAATCCGATTTTTGTGTTACAGGGCACCTTACCTTTCGGGCAGACATGCGTACCGGGCGTGGATGATAAGTTTATAGCAGCGGTCAGGGCCAGAATAACAGGCTTGCTGTCCGAATTTCGGCGGAATGCGCTCTTCATGCATGAACACAATATCTTCCGGTGGATTCAGCATGTCCACAAGTAGAAGTACCCAAGTATACCAAAAATACCAAAACCGAATAGCTGAAAATACCGAATTATTTGGTTCATACTACCCAACCACGAAATTCGGTTGTATCCCTAAATCACCGTAGCACCGTCGGTCTCATCGAACCGGTGGGGAAAATGGCCGCTTTTCGGCAGACGGCGTTTAAAAACGGAAGAGGAGAGCAACAGGAGTACGGTCCGATGAGACCGACGGTGCTACGGTGCTACGGTCCCGACGGTGCTTTTTACCTTTTGCCAGTGGCGCAGCACAGGGCAGCACAGATTTGAGCGGCAACCAGTGTTGCCAGGTGTAGTATAATAATACTACCTGTAGTATAATTGACCTTCGAAAAGTATCGAAAAATCGGCTGTAGTATGTAGTATAAAAATGTAGTATAATTTTAGATTTTGTAGTATAAAATGTAGTATAATTCAATCAACATTTCCATTTCAGATGCTATCTTTTCCTTACTTTTAAGAAAACTCGCAGAAATTTTTCTGTTTGAAAACAGGTTTTGCCTTCTATCACATCAAACTGACATAATCATTTATTTTTTATGAGAAAAAATCAAATAAATCGGTGATTGTATCCATTTTTGGACAAACAATCAGCTTCTTCAAACCGTTTCGATTGATTTGAACAAAACTGTTTGATAGGATAATGCGTACCTTTCACAACATAAAAATGTATGACTTCAATGGTCAACCAAGAGAATAACTTAGTTTGATGCCCTATTCTTATAGAAATAGTATATTTGGATACCATCCAAATAAAATCGCGCTAGACTTAGGCTTAGGGACTGTGAAATTGTCGAAGTCTATCCATGCATTTAACAGGTCATCCGCCGAAGGGGATGCGGTTGGGGCGGGGCGTCTGGCGCCGGCCGGGGATTCAGCCCAAATTCTAGGGAGTGGTTGTGGTTGGGTACTAAAAAACGCTCAAAAATCGCAAAAAATCGCTATTTTTCGGGTAGTTTTCGTCAAAAGTCGAAAATTTGAGCTCAAATACAGCTAAAAAGTGCTGTTTTACACGCGATTTGGGCAATTTTCGTGTCTGAAATTGTAAAAAGTCGCAAAAATTTACTCAAAAATTACTTGCTAGAAAATCGAAGGGGCGGGGGTGAAAAAATCGTCTCGGCGGAGGGTCTGGCCTTAGTCGGGTGGGGGGGCAGACCCCGGACTCCCCGTTATACGTACATGTGTGAGTCTATCACTGTTTGATGTTTTAAAAGTCCAAATCGTAACCATTTTACTCTATATTTGAATTTGCTAGATTCTGGGATTGCAACAGTACTTACTTATGTTGCGTCATTATACAGAAGTAAACGTACTTCCATCCACCTTCCACATAATTCTGAAGTCCTTTTGAAGAAACACTGTTTTTAGGGTAATTCCTGATGGGAATGGGAAGTACATTACATTGTATAAGCCATATGCAAACTGGCAAAACGCACAAATTTTCGATGGTTTTAAGAGTCAATAAAGCTTTCAAATAGTTGAAAATGAATGTATTTCAACTTGTATAAAAGTCTCTGAGTGGGAATTGAAACTGATCTGCCATTGCAGGCTGCTTTACACTGTATATAACACTCTTTCCTATTCTGTAAATCCTCGATCTGACAGTTTTACAGCGTAGTATGAAAACGTAGTATATTTTCGAAAATTGTAGTATAAAGTAGTATAATTTTGAGCTGGTGGTAGTATGCTGGACTGGCTAGCACCTGGCAACACTGGCGGCAACTTTAAAGCAACTTGCGCGGCCGACCGCCGCACCTCTGCCGTGCTGTGCCCATTGCTTGCTGCCTTGCCTGCTTTGCTACACCTTTCTTTTGTCCACGTGCCGTTGATTCCTACGCGCTCACCGTTTGCTTGCTGTGCCCACGCAACTTTTGTCTGCCAGCCGATCAACAGTGCAATGTCACTATCCGAGCGCTCTTTTCTTCTCTCTTCCTTCTACACACCAAGCGAGATGGACTTACTCGATGCTACGTATAGAAACAAGAAGTGATGAGCTCGCCGCAGAATTTCAGATTACCGCACGGTCAAATCTGAAAGCTAAAGGTAAGGGACCGGCAAAGAAATGCTGTTCTTGCAGAATCTGAGTTAGGATTATTTTCCGAGAAAAGTCCACTCCGCGGCCGACCCTCCTGGGCGCGTGTCGTGTGCTTCAGTGTTGCCAGGTTGGGGATTCCCCCAAATTTAGGGGGACTTTTTCCCATTTAGGAGCAAAATTTTGTTTTGGGGGTTAGGGGAAGTTTGGGGGATTTTTCAAAATTCAGGGGGTTCTTAGGGGAGTTCAATCTGACTCAAGATCTGTAAAATTCGAGAATTTTTGGCATAAAAAATGAAATTAAGTAAAATTTAACCAGCAAAGCTGTGTCTGCAATGTTTAAAGTTCAAAGTTTATTGCATATGAAAAACTTGTTACCGGAGATTTCCACTTAGTATCCCACCCCACTTAATAACCCACTGGGATATTACATGGACCCTTATTCCGCTTTATATCCCATGGGATATTACTTGGCGGCAATGTTTATGTCAAATTTGTAATTATTTTCTTTACACACGCATACTGTATGCATGATAAAACATGGTTCCGGTTAATATCCCATGCCGTTTCCAGTTAATATCCCATGGCTTTGTCCTGAATGTTTTCGCTGAAAAACATGATTTTCCGTGTTATATCCCCTGGGACACTAAGTGGAAATCTCCGGTACGTAGCAAGAAAAATATGCAATTTGGCGAACAGGACGAAACTAAAAGTTCCAGTGCAAGGCGGTTTGCTGGCAGTGCACTTACGCAAACTGCAGTCCTCGATTACTACTTGTTAGTTCATCCTTAAATACGCCTGCCGAACGAGCGAACCGAATAGACTATCATCATACTAGCAGAAACTGATTCTGCCATTCTTTGGCTTTTTCATTGTGCTCTCACTTTGAGCTGGGCCACTTGGCCCATCCAGACTCATTTTGTGCTATCTGGCATCTCCGGTGTGCTAAAAAACCGTGCGAAGAAGGTTTGCATTGCACACTTCGTATGCCCATATATTGTGCCTGTTAAAAACTCTCTAGTGGTACCACACCTATAAGTTGTTATTTCTCTGACTGGTAGATGCACATATTGTACGTCTTTTGCAGGCGCAATTATGCTGGTGGCTGTGATACTTCATGCCATTTTCGGTTTCTTTCGTTCGGCTTGCTGGAGCGACCATGTATCTTTCTCGTTCTATGCAGGCAGGGTGGCGACGTTGGATGCGGTCAAATTTCTGCACATAAATGGAGTTCAGCTACAGAGCAATCTGTTCCACGCCTTGGCTTGCCTTTTCGAGTTGACTGGCCTCATTCGGTGCGAACAATTTTGATGTCAGTAGTGCTCGCCGAATAGGTAAGACTTTCCTGACTTAAAGTTAAGTTCAAATCCAAATGTAACGCTGGTGTGTCATCGTGTACCAGGGAGGCTGCTTTATAAAATTGAATCGTGCCAACACGCCGCAGTGCATTTTATCAACACGGCTTTAATTCGATGTGACGGGGGATCGACCTGAAGACAGCCCTACGCGATCAGACTCCTATCAACACTCGCCGGTCGACGTTTTTCGATACGATTATGAATACGTCTTTCAATGTTAGGGACGAACAAGGCGAGCACGCACAATAAGTGGACCTATTATTGATTTGATTGCGTGGCTTGGCTGGCTGACTTTGGCACATGTTGCAGGGCTCTCCGCGCTTAGTCGGCTGCGGGCGCTCCTTTGAATTTGCCGCTTAAATCCGTGCTGCCCTGTGCTGCGCCGCGGGCTGACTACGAATGCGCGCCCGCTCAGGGGCGTTGAGACGACGCGTGCATATAATGCGCTTCCTTAATTGAGCCATGTATGAAGAGAGCTTGTTTTTAGTTTGAGTGAACCGCCATTCTAATAATCCGTGTATGGTATGGTTGCTATGGTTACCAGGAACAGACACGTGTCTGCTGAGGAGAGTGGAAGAAGTGTACCTACCCATTGGCAGTTTCGGTGAGTGATCAAGATAATGTCTGTATCCGGTCTGGTCCCAGCTCGATTCCTCTGTCTCACCGCTCACCTCATCATGACTGTGTCTATATTTTGGTCCAGAGTAAGTTTTTTAGTTTCTTGTAGTTATAAGTCTGTGCGGGCGAGCATACATGTACTAGGGGGGTTTGGTTTGGGGGGTTGCCCCCTGCTGGAAAGGCCAACCCCCCTCACCCCCTCCCCCGAGACAGGTTAAGGGACCCCCGACCAAAAAATACAAGGGATCAGGTGTAGCTGGGGGGGGGGAAATCAGGAACCGATCCCAAACAGAAATTAATGTGTTTAATGATCATAATTAATTATAAATTAACGATTTCTATCGATAAATATCGATTATCGATAATTTTTTGGCAAAATTCCAAAATTTCAACATCGTCCAAAATGGTCAAGTCGTATATCACTTGAAAGCCCTTCGCCTGGCGAGTCTAATGATCACTAAATCAGCATCGGCCGGGGGGCCTGTTTTGCCAAATATAAAAGTACCCCTAGAGACGCATCAGTATAGGCACGTTCCAGAGGCCTGTTTTCCCAATATAAAAATACCCCTAGAGGCACGCATCAGTATAGGCACGCTCCGGAGGGCCTGTTTTCAAATATAAAAATACCCCTACAGGGACGCATCAGTACAGGGACGCTCCGGAGGGCCTGTTTTAAAAACATAAAAATACCCCTAGGGGGCGCATCAGTATAGGGCACGCTCCGGAGGGTCTGTTTTAAAAACATAAAAATACCCCTAGGGGGACGCATCAGTATAGGCACGCTCCGGAGGGCCTGTTTTCCAAATATAAAAATACCCCTAGAGACGCATCAGTACGGGGCACGCTCCGGAGGGCCTATTTTCCAAATATAAAAATACCCCTAGGGGTGCGCATCAGTATAGGGCACGGTCCAGAGTCGTACAGTCATATGAAAGTTAATTAATTAGTATCTAATCCATTTCTGACCTTCCCTGATTTCCCCCCCCCAGCTACACCTAACCCAATACGAGTACTAGTAGTGGCTCTAGTATTAACAAACTGAACAGAAATCACTAATTTTTAGCCTACAAACTGGGTCAGAAATCACTTATTTTTAGCCTAAAATTCACTTGAAAAGCCTTTGGAAACCGAATTTGGCGCTTCCACTGCTGATATTTAAGAGAAATCGGTGTTTTTGGAAGCCCTTTTTGTCATTTTTTTGCTTGTTTTAGCTTTAAAACGTTATTTGGCAGTCTAAAATAGCGATTTTTAGCGTCCTTACTGTAAAAACGTGCTAAAAACGCATTTCCAGGCGTTCTGGAGCTTTTTGAAATTTTGGACCCCCTCTGGACGAAACCCCCCTCGACCCCCCATCTGAGGAAAACCCCCCTCCCCCAGGTCGGCCCGGAGCTGTTACATGTATGCGGGCGAGTATTATTTTAGGTTAGAGTAGGTAGACCTAATTTGGGTCATGTGGGGCTCATTCACTCACCCACCCACTGCCGGCCGGTTTTTGTTTAAAAAAAACGCTCCGGAATGCCTGTTGTCCAAAACTAAAAGAACCCGCAGATGCGCATCGGTAAGGCTACGTACCAGACGTCCTGTTTTCAAAAATAAAAACCGGCACCGGGGGTGCGATGTAGCTGCACATACTTGGGATTTACTTCGGTTCTCTACATAAAGCCGATTTATCGTGATTTTAATAGTTTACTAAAGTATTTAGTATTTAGATATATTTTTAAATGAAATGTTGTGATGAGACAAATCGAATGATACAAAAACTTCAAATTTAGAGTGTCTGCCAGCTTCATGCATTCAGCTGAGAATGGTGCTCTGTGTGCGATTTCCAGATGCACCGCTTTATGTAGGGGGTTCTGGTGCCGGCCGGGGGTCTGAGCCGAAATTCTAGAGAGTGAATTGGGGTACTAAAAGACGTTCAAAAATCGCAAAACATCGCATTTTTGGGCAAACAATAGCTAATTTGCACTCAAAACAGCTAAAAAGGGCTGTTTTACAGGATATTTTAACAATTTATGTGTCTAAAATACTAAAAAATTGCAAAAATTTGCTAAAAATTCACTTACCAGAAAATCGGAGAGGGGGTGGCGATCGGGGGCCTGGCCTAAGTCGTGTGGTGGGTGGGCGGGACACCTCCGGGACCCCCTGTTACATGTATGAAAACCGGAGAAACCGAAAATTACTTCCCCTACTGGGCATGGATGAGCTACAACATACTTGCCACTCGCTAAATATATCACTCACGTCAGACACTACTCTGATTTCAGGAGGCCAACGTAAAAGCGGGGTTACCGCTCAGTTACACAGCTGAAGATTACGAACAACAGGATACAAGGTAAAAGTCTGTATTCAGAACTTCTAATTTTGCTAAAATCCTTTTTGATTAACGATTGACCGGTTCATAATTATGCCCAATAATATTATCCATTACTGCACGTTTCACTGCTCTGACATCGACGAAGAACGGACCAAGAACGTATGGTTAGGGTGAAGGCAAATTACCGAATAAGCTTTTCTGTCCGTTACTTACATGTCTTCTGTATTAGATTGTGACACGGCTGAGCCGAGGTGCCGTTGGGGTAAGGGAAGTTTTGCCTTCCAGGTTGGTGTCCAGCAGTTTCTCCGAAGGATGGAGTATATTAGTTAAAAAATCTCCAAAACCCCAGGAAATGCATTTTAGCACGTTTTAATTATTAATAATAAGGCTAAAAATCTTAATTTTTAGCTGCGGTATTGTGTTTAGAGCTAAAACAAGCAAAAAATGACGACAAGTTTATAAAAACAACAATATTATAGTTTTGATTTGATATGTCAGCATCAGGGGGGGGGTCGCACGACGGACTTTTCCAAAATATGATGGGCGCCACTTAGTCAAGCGCCTATAACTTTTGAGGGGAAAGGGGCACAGGAATGGGCCTCCCAGCATTCGACGTGGTTTGCGGCGAGCTTTCAAACACAATAACTCCAGCCTTTTTATGTCTATTGGTTGGCGCGAAATTCAAATTTTTCTGCCTAGCAAAAGTAGTGCCGATGCAACATCTGACAAACGTGCGCACCGTTCTGGCGCCCTTCAAGCTAGACGGCCAGCTAATGGCGCATTGCACAGATAATTGCGTGGGCAATCCAGCCGTGGAAGCCTCATTGTTCTGCGGGCTCACACGCCAGAACGGCGACCATTCAAAAATTGGGTCGAAAATGGTGCATTTTCTGACTGATTTTTCGAAAGGTTTTGATGGCTGTCGCCCATACGTTTGCTCAAATCGCGGCGGCTCACCCACCAAACGATAGCTAACAATCTCAGCATTCCGAAACTGTACTCAGATTTCCGTTTCGTACCTGTTTTATGCCTCTTTTTGCCCAGCAACTGTGCATTGGTCAGCAACCTTCAATTATAGCTCCAGAAAAACATGCAAATTTCTGAGAACTGAGGATGAAATTTCAACATGTCTTGAATACGATTTGTAGAGCGGACTGAGAGCTTTCGATCGGTATAGTGCATGACCTCCCAGCATAAAATTTTCTTCTGAGGTCTTTTGCATTTTTGGAATTTGTCCTGTTTTTATCATCGATTTTACGGGGTATTCGGCACATAACTCTTTTGTATGAGCACGTAGGGCAATTGGTGTGCCACCATACAATGGCCCACGTCCGTGCGCATTCGGCGGTGTGCAACAAGATAGGCTGCGGTCACTGTGTGGGGTGCACCTGGCCGAAATGTTCCGACCGTTTGGCTTTTTCAACTACTTCTTGACAGTTTTTCTGGTAGGCTGAACTAATGATTGAACACTGCACGTCGATTTATCCATAGAATGATTGGTTGGATGCTAAGGATTCCGAAAATGTGACTATCGTTCCGTTTCGTAGCTGTTTCACGCACTTTTACCCTGATATGCTGCCATGGCCTAAAAACAGTCACCAAACACTGCAGAAATGCGCGAATTTCGGAGAAATGAGGACGAAATTTCAACATGTCTTGAATACGATTTGTAGAGCGGACTGAGAGCTTTCGATCGGTATAGAGCATGACCTCCCAGCATAAAATTTTCTTCTGAGGTCTTTTGCATTTTTGGATTTTGTCCGCTTTTATCATAGATTTTACTGGGTTTTCGGCACATAACTCTTTTGTGTGAGACTTAGGACAATGGGTGTGCCACCAAACGATGGCCCACGTCCGTGCGCATTCGGCGGTGTGCAAGACGACAGGCTGCGATCACTGTGTGGGGTGCGCCTAACCGAAATGCTCCGCCGGTCAGGATTTTTCGACTACTTCTTGACAGTTTTTCTGGTAAGCTGAACAAATAATTGAACTGCGCGTCTATTTACCCATAGAATGATTGATTGGATGCTAAGGATTCCGAAAATGTGATTATCGTTCCGTTTCATAGCTGTTTCACGCACTTTTCTCCCGATATGCTGCCTTGGTCTCAAAATAGTCACCGCGAACACTGTGGAAATGCGCGAATTTCGGGGAACTGAATAGAAAATTTGAAAATCTGACCAAGTGGAAGTGTAATTATTGCAGAGTCCTTCCGAATTGTGCATTGCATGGCCGTCAGGCGCAGTGGGAAGCGCGAAAATTTTGGTCTTTTTATTCTTCTAAACCCAGTTTTTCACGCCAATAATTCTCTAGATTTTTTTAATTATACTGTCTGTAACTCTTTCTTATCTGCTCCTGTAGGGGTGAAAGTAGAGTTGTAAAAAAAAATTTTTTTTTTGAAAGCCAAAAAAAAAGCTTTTTTTATGAAAATTTTTCATTTCGAAATTTTTTTTTTCAAAATTTTTTCCTAGCATGAAATATAGCTTGTAGGAGATGCAAGGATGCATCAGAAGCAACTTTAAATGCAAAAGCTGATACTTTGGTTCAAACATAGTTTTACAGCCTGAGAGTCGATATTCTACCTGCAGCATTGCTCACAGAGTGGCTCTTGCCCTTCAAAACCTATTTTTATGCTTAGAATAGGCAAGAAATTGATAGAACTGCACTTCTAATGTACAGGGTGTGCCAGAAAAAAACAACCCAGCAGATTTTTCGCTGTAGCAACCGCAAATCTCAACCGATTTGAACGAATTTTTTTTTAAATGAAAGATAAATAAATTCTTGAAAGATTGATGTAACACTTATTAATGTACTCTGCTTGGTTCCTGAGATATTCACTCTCAAAGTCAAAACTGTGATTTTGGCAGTGAACAAGAGGGATTTTTTATTATTCCGCTGCACTTCGTAATAAAACGGATTCCTGCTACTGCTGAGGGCTATTGGAGGCTTTACTGGTGACACATAAACTCGGTCCACTTCAACAGTAAAGTGTCATTAGCCCCCAGCAGTAAGAATCTGCTTTTTTATGAAGTGCAACGGAATCGCTCTTGTTCTTTGCCAAAATCTGCTTCGACTTTGAGGGCAAATATCTCAAGAACTAAGCAGTGAATCTCAATAAAAGTTGCACCAACCTTTGAAGAATTTATCAATCTTTCATTCAAAAAAGGATTCGTTCAAATCGGTTAAGATTCATGGTTGCAAAAGTAAAAAATCTGCTGGGTTGTGTTTATCACTCTTGTTCACTGCCAAAATCTCTGTTTTGACTTTGAGGGCAAATATCTCAGGAACTAAGCAGGCTATCTTAATAAGCGACTGATCAGTCTTTCAAGAATTTATTTATCTTTTATTTAAAAAAAGATTCATTCAAATCGGTTGCGATTTGCGGTTGCTACAGCAAAAAATCTGCTGGGTTGTTTTTTTTTGGCACACCCTGTATATCTGAGGCTAAATTCAGCGATTTCCCCCCCAAAATTTCCATACTGTGAATAAAATAAAAAATTTTCGAAATGGGCCTTCAAAAAAAAAGCTTTTTTTTAAAAAAAAAAAGCCTTTTTTTTTTAAAAAAAAAAAGAGCCTAACAACACTAGGTGAAAGTGCTAACTAAGCGATGTTCCACACCTGTGCATGGTCTGGGCTGTGTGTGCCGTGTGACAGGCTTCAGTTGTTGTTTAGACGCAGGCTTGGCTTGATTTTGAAAAAATTGCCAGTGTTTTTGCTTGCAAACACAGTGGAAATCAAGGAAAATACTCGCGCTGCTGAGCAGGAGAGCCTGAATGGGTTTACAAGGTGTGTCCTACAGTATACAGACACCTTTGAATCCCTTGTCTACCAAGCATACGAAGGTAGTGTTGATCACTGGGTAACAAAAAAATATTTTTTGAAAATCGTCCAGGGGTTTTTAGCTGAATTAGACTAATTTTGATGCTCTGAGTCCGAAAATGACCTTGGTTTTTCTCAATCAGGTCAGGATTTTTCGCGATTCATTAAAATTCGGTTTTTCCGTTCTCCTCGGGAAATAAAGTCAACGTATCCATATTCATTCAGTTTGTATGTACTCCATTACATTTGATAAGCATAATACATCTAAATGAGCGTTATGTGACACAAAAGTTCCGATTTCCGTGTGTGAGCAGCTGCTGGGTTGTCTCTCTTCAGCGACCAGCAGTAGTCCGCCATCATGACTGCGTCCCACCTCCCCTGGTACCTCTCCTCCATTTGACACATGTCCTGATGGAACCTTTCTCCCTGCTCGTCGCTCACCGCACCAAGGTTTTCAGGAAACTTCTCCATGTGTGAGAACAGGAAATGCATCTTTATACTCATCAAACACCCGAGGTATTGGAAGTTCTTTAACATGCTGCTGATGAGTCTGGCGTGGTTTGCTGCCTTCGTGTTCCCCAGAAAGTTGTTCACCACCTGCACAAACGATCTCCAGGCAGCACACTCTAGCGTGTTCATGGAGTTTTCGAACTCTGTGTCCTTGATGAGCTGCCGTATCTGTGGGCCATCGAAAATGCCGGCCTTCAGCTTCTCAATGGTCACTCCAGGGAAGGCTCGGCACAGGTAGTTGAAGCACCTCCCATCCTTGTCCAGAGCGCGCGTGAACTGTTTCATTAACCCCAGCTTGATGTGAAGCGGTGGGAACAATATCTTTTCCCGGTCAACAAGAGGTTCGTTTATGATGTTTCTCGCCCCAGGTACTGACTGCTCTCGCGCTGGCCACTCTTTCTTCACATAGTGCTGGGCTCTGTCTCGACTGTCCCACATACATAGAAAGCATGGGTACTTTGGGAACCCGGACTGCTGACAAAGTACAAAGTTCACCATCTTAAGCATATGCATAGCTCGTCAGGTAGGCCTATGGCTGTATCTCAAAAAGTTGACCTGATTGAGCAAAACCAATGTGATATTCGGACTCAGAACACCAAAATTAGTCTAAATCAGCTGAGAAACCCCTGACGATTTTTTGGCTGTTACCCAGTGAATCTGCAAATGCGTGCTATGCAACTGAACCGTCTACAAGCCAGTTTTCTGGATTGTCACAAACTAGCTAACAAATCCTGCAATGAACAATTGCAGACTGACACTGAAATATGCATGATACGTCTGTTCTGTTTCTGAAGCAACAAGCGGATGACATTTCAAAATTACCCACCAATCAGAAGGACTCTGCAATAATTACACTTCATATTGGCCACATTTTCAAATTTTCTATTCCGTTCTCCAAAATTCGGGCATTTCTGCAGTGTTCGCGGTAACTATTTTGAAACCAGGGCAGCATATCGGGAGAAAAGTGCGTGAAACAGCTACGAAACGGAACGATAATCACATTTTCGGAATCCTTAGCATCCAATCAATTCATTCTATGGGTAAATAGATGCGCAGTTCAATTATTTGTTCAGCTTACCAGAAAAACTGCCAAGAAGTAGTCAAAAAATCCAGACCGGCGGAACATTTCGGTTAGGCGCACCACACACAGTGATCGCAGTCTGTCGTCTTGCACACTGCCGAATGCGCACGGACGTGGGCCATCGTTTGGTGGCACACCCATTGCCCTACATGCTCAGACAAAAGAGTTACATGCCGAAAACTCAGTAAAATCGATGATAAAAAGCGGACAAAACGCAAAAATGCAAAAGACCTCAGAAGAAAATTTTATGCTGGGAGGTCATGCTCTATACCGATCGAAAGCTCTCAGTCCGCTCTACAAATCGTATTCAAGACATGTTGAAATTTCGTCCTCATTTCTCCGAAATTCGCGCATTTCTACAGTGTTTGTGGTGACTATTTTTAGACCAGGGCAGCATATCAGGGTAAAAGTGCGTGAAACAGCTACGAAACGGAACGATAGTCATATTTTCGGAATCCTTAGCATCCAACCAATCATTCTATGGATAAATTGACGTGCAGTGTTCAATCATTAGTTCAGCCTACCAGAAAAACTGTCAAGAAGTAGTTGAAAAAGCCAAACAGCCGGAACATTTCGGCCAGGTGCACCCCACACAGTGACCGCAGCCTATCTTGTTGCACACCGCCGAATGCGCATGGACGTGGGCCATCGTATGGTGGCACACCCATTGCCCTACGTGCTCATACAAAAGAGTTATGTGCCGAATACCCCGTAAAATCGATGATAAAAACAGGACAAATTCCAAAAATGCAAAAGACCTCAGAAGAAAATTTTATGCTGGGAGGTCATGCACTATACCGATCGAAAGCTCTCAGTCCGCTCTACAAATCGTATTCAAGACATGTTGAAATTTCATCCTCAGTTCTCAGAAATTTGCATGTTTTTCTGGAACTATAATTGAAGGTTGCTGACCAATGCACAGTTGCTGGGCAAAAAGAGGCATAAAACAGGTACGAAACGGAAATCTGAGTACAGTTTCGGAATCCTGAGATTGTTAGCTATCGTTTGGTGGGTGAGCCGCCGCGATTTGAGCAAACGTATGGGCGACAGCCGTCAAAACCTTTCAAAAAATCAGTCAGAAAATGCACCATTTTCGACCCAATTTTTGAATGGTCGCCGTTCTGGCGTATGAGCCCGCAGAACAATGAGGCTTCCACGGCTGGATTGCCCACGCAATTATCTGTGCAATGCGCCATTAGCTGGCCGTCTAGCTTGAAGGGCGCCAGAACGGTGCGCACGTTTGTCAGATGTTGCATCGGCACTACTTTTGCTAGGCAGAAAAATTTGAATTTCGCGCCAACCAATAGACATAAAAAGGCTGGAGTTATTGTGTTTGAAAGCTCGCCGCAAACCACGTCGAATGCTGGGAGGCCCATTCCTGTGCCCCTTTCCCCTCAAAAGTTATAGGCGCTTGACGAAGTGGCGCCCATCATATTTTGGAAAAGTCCGTCGTGCGACCCCCCCTGGTCAGCATGTAATAGTTACCCTTTCGGGTAGCACATCGTTATTGCAGTGCGCGTTTTGTAAGCGTTATTGTTAAATATGTCTTGATCACTGAAAACGCTAATTCTATTATCAAAACAAAAGGTGCTTTAGTTGCCTCTAAGTAAGGACTGAGCGTAACCCGCAAACCTGGGTACATCGCATACATGGGCCGGGGGTATGGGGGGTAAACCCCCTCCCCCCCTCGCCGGCCGATACCCCCTCGGTCGTCCATACCCCCCTCGCTCCACCCCCCTCCCGGAGGGAGAGCGGAACCCTCCCCCCTCCGAGGTCTCCATACCCCCCTCCGGATTTTTCCGGCCCATGTATGGTACATCGTATGTTCTGTGTCTTAATGGTACGCTCCAAACCCTGGTACATGCTTGTTATGTCATTATTTCAGATTTATCGCGGCCCTGGGGTTGAGTCTAGTCTGCTTTGGTCTAGAATTCTTTGGATTTTTCGGCGGCATATCTACGTTTATGCCTTCAGCAGCTCTTATTTGTACGTTTACTTGATTGAAGCGCTTTCATACTCATTGCGAAAAAAGTCGATTGGTGACTTTTTTGTCGGCGACATCTGCTCCTTGTCGATGAAATTCAGCGATGGAATGAAAAGCAAAAACGTTTTGCACTAAAACAATAATCATTTCGGCATGCCCATACTTGTACTAAGGGGGTTACACCCCTTAGCTAGAAGGGCCAAACCCCCAACCCCCTCACCCCCGGAGTCAGTTCAGGGACCCCCCCCCCCCGACCCAAAAACGCAAGTCTAGTAGCGGCTCCAGTACTGACAAACTAGCTCATAAATAATAACAATTTTTAGCTGAAAATTCGCTTGAAGAGCCTTTAGATTGGAATCCGAATTTCTCGTATTCGCTGCTGATGTTTAAGAGAAATCGGTGCTTTTGGAAGCCTTTTTTATCGTTTTTTTTTGCTTTAAAACGCTACTTGGCAGCTTAAAATTGCCTATTTTTATCCGTCTTACTGAAAAAACGTGCAAAAACGCATTTCCAGGCGTTCTGGAGCTTTATAAAATTTTGGACCCCTCGAGCCCCCCCCACCTGACGGAAATCCCCTCCTCCACCCCTGCCGGGGCCTGTTACATGTATGGGCATACTTACCATTCATTATTTAACAAAAAAGGCTGGCGACAAAAATTGTTCATTTTATTTAAAACATTTCTTCTGCCGGACGGTTTTGTTGCCCACAGCGTTTGGGTGCCTTCATGCTTTATACGTGTCCCGACCGGAAAGTCGCCGATTGACTTTTTCGAAACGACTATGAATGCGCCTGTAGGCCCATTTTTGAATCTCACGCAACGGACGGAGTACTACAGCTAGTAAATTTTAGAGCTCATGTTTGTTTACGAGTCAGAACTATAATTCTGTGGTACCGAGGCCTGTACGGTACGGCACAGTTGGTGTAGTGGTTTAGGCCGCAAAGCGTCGTGCGCTCATCTCAGCGTGGCAAGTTTCTTGCCGCAAAGAGTTGGTCGTCGGCACAAAGCTCCACCCAGGCCACCGAAAGCTGGTGACAGCTAGTAGGTAAAATGGGAACCGACTGGATCTGCCGTTGCACCGAAGCCGCTTCACAACACGACGCATGCCGCGTTGGGAAGAAGATCTACGATGTCAGAAGCTGTCTGAGAAACCAACTTTGCTGGGAGCCCTCTGGCATATGGGGCATCGGCGGCCGTCGGGAGCTGTCAGCATCATGGCATCGACAAGCCGGCCGCCCTCCTGGTGACCGGCGCCCAGCAGCATGGCTAGGAGTGGCAGACAGTGAAAGAAGGGCAACGTCTGAGATGACAAATCACGGGGGTAGCGAAATGGACCTCGAGTCTGATCGTAGGCCGTAAGCATACATGGGCCGGGGGGGGTATACCCCTCCCCCTCGGTCGGCCATACCCCCCTCGGCCGGCCATACCCCCTCCCCCACCCACCCCCCTCCCGGAGGGAGGAAATTTTCGCGTATTTAAGGCAAAATAGGCGTTTTTTGCCTTTTTTCGGGGGGGGACCCCCCCCCCCCCGAGGGTTCAACCCCCCTCCGGATTTTTCCGGCCCATGTATGGCCGTAAGGCCCCCCGCAAATCGGAGCGGATCGGTAGCGAGGCCTCTCGCGAGAGTGCCAAATATAGTGATTTTCTGTATACTTCCAGTCCTTTCAATCTGTCAATTTCAGCCACGTCATTGCATGCAGCTGCCTGTGTAACACTGGCCTTTTTTGTCTGGGACGTGTGGGATTGCCACTTATATTGGTGGATTTTCGGAGTTTTTGCCGCGCTGCCGGCATTGGTTGAAGTTTGTTTGCTGATTGGAGTGTTTGGTCTGAAGAAAACGATCTGAATATCTGTTCTCAGGATGATTTTGCTGCATACAAGTTATTATCACGCATCGCGGTTCATCACTTGTACGTTTCTGTGTAAGCGATGATTTCCATACAGCTGTGAAATTTGTGCGTTTCGGTCGCTATGTTTGTTTGATCCCGATAAATTTCGCCTTGTTTATGTTGCAAGTCCATGGTTAACTCGGTGGAGCTCGCACTTTGACCGCAGCCTTCTTCGGCTGATATTGTATGGTATTTATCATAACGGTAGTTTCGGTGGTGGTGTTTTGTTATTGTTTGTCGGAGCTCAAACTTTAAGAAAACGCTTAATCGTTCATACTTGAAAGCTCGCTGACAGCTATTTTCATAGAGCTTTGAGCTCTGCATCTAACTCTAGCCTGGTTACTAACATGTTTTGTTTCACAGCTCAATGTACGGACTCGGGTATGTGTACAGGCTGGCGGTTTGGCTGTATTCAGCTCGTCTTTTTGCTAGAAACCTGGCAACAGTTTCGTGTAAATTAGGTTTTGGAAATGAGCAAAAAGAGGGTTGATTTGGGATATGTCTGTTTGTGTTTGTTTGGTCGGTTGGTGTTTACTGGTGCATCACTTTAACACTTGACAGCATTTTATTATGAAAGCAATAATGAACTCTGCGTCCAAGCACTCTATTTCTGTAGCTTACGCCTAGAATAATTCAAAAATTAGCGCCTCAATTCAGTTTTTCGGTCGAAGGAACCAACAGTAGGTGGAATTTTGTTACGTACCCCTTATTTTGTCAACAAATCTTGAAGAATTCAGCCGAATCGTTACTTGAACTGGCCTAGAACGAATCGTTTGAGTGAAGTGAAGACATTGTTTGGACTGATGTATAGGCTAAACCTACAACACATCCAAATTTGGTTTCGGGCTAGGCATCGCAGAGTGTGGGAGTGGTGCACCGGCGCGTGTTGTGTTGTTTGCATGCAGAGTGTTCGGTGTCCGTGTTTGACAGTGTTCGTTCTAGGCGTCCGCCGCACTTCGGGCACGCTGTGGCCATGTCACAGCAGCAAACGCAGCCCAATTCGTTTGTGCCGGCACCGTCCCCCGGCCAACCGCCGCAAGCCTTCCAACTCTACCACCATCAGGGATTTCACGGCTACGCGCCGCCACCAACTCAACCCTCAACAGCTGTTGTAGGTCACCCGACCCCCGGTGGATCTCCTGTGCAACCGCTGGGCTCGCCGCCACAAGTCATCGGTCATTCGATCATGTCGGCCTCCCAGCCGCAACTGGTCTACCCGCAAAACCCGTCAGTCTACATTCGACAGACACAACCGTTTCAAGTGGTTGCCACGCAGAACTCAACTATGACGCAAGCTCCACGCATGCTCGTCACAGCTCCGCCAGGTGCCTCAGTCTCGTCTCGCACATAGAAGACACTGTGTTTCAGGGTTCAACGGACCGCGTCCGATTTTACCTCATCCTCAGAACCCCCAGTTTCGGCCTTACGTGGTGCCTCCGGGCAACAACCAGCAGTTCGCGCAGTCGACAGCCATTAGGGAGGCTCTCAATTATCCCAGATATCCTATTTCGGCCGAGAACGCTGCCCCCGTCTTGCATAATATGTCGGAAAAAGTGAGTGTCTGTCGACAGTGCGCTCGTTCATGTGGTCTGACCGTGGCGTTGTAGTTGATGGACCGTAGACGACTGGACGATTTAGTGCGAGAAGTGGACCCGAATGAACAGTTGGACGACGACGTCAGAGATGCGCTACTGCAACTGACCGACGAGTTCGTGGAGAAGCTGATCAACGACTCCTGTCGCCTGGCTAAGCACCGAAACTCGACCGTACTTGAAGCCAAAGATGTGCACCTTTGTCTCGGTTAGCTGCCTTCTTTCTTTGACACCATGCCACGCTTTGCTTTAGTCAGTCGCTCTCCTTTCTATCATACAGATCATTAAGAAAATCTTCGAAACGGTCGCATTTGCGTTCTAGGTTGAAGTGAAAATGTGTGCTCGAACCGAACACTAACAGGTCATCCGTCGTTGGGAGAAGGGGTAGGGCCAGAAATGGGCAAAGGGAGCCTGAGGGTGTTGGCTCCTCCGTCTCAGGCTCTGACCTACGCCCCTCAGCCGACCGCTACCCCCTCTGGAATTTTTGGAAGAAATTTCTATAGAAAATTATGATAAAAATATGCCTGGATTAGGTGTAAATAAGCTCATTTTAACTTATTTTAATGAAAAATAAGCCAAAAAACCTTGATTTTAGCCAAAAGTCGGACTTTTCGGCTTACCACCCCCTCAGCCCCCCTCAGGCGCTCCTACCACCCTCAGCCCCCCTCAGGAATTGAAAATTCTACCCCCCCCCCATCAGCCGAAATGCTAGCCCATGTTTGGGTAGGGGTCTGGCGCCGACCGGGTGTCTGACCCAAACTGTAGGGGAACTACCAACTTGCACACAACCGATTTGCGCACAGTGATCGCGGGCACACCAACTTGCGCACAACCGATTAGCGCTCAAAGTGGTTGATTGTTGTGTGTTGAATGTAGTGTACATACGTTGTCAGGCTATGGTGATGCAGGCTTAATGGTACAGGCATTTGATGGTACAATTTTTTTTTCTGCAGCACAATATAGTCACCACAACTGACGAATATTGAACAGACTACAACAGTAATTAACAATTACATTATTTAGCACAATTTACCCTCACACTTATTATAGCACATATAAACATGACATTTTATAGCTGGTTGCGCTTGGGCTGTACGAAGTAATGGCCTATTCCTCTTTGAAAAGCCATGCACTCGATCAAACCCGCTATATCGTGTCGCAGCTGTAACAACTAAACGGTAGTTGCTACTTTTCAGCTAGCCTAACTTTTCTGTAGCTAGTTTGGCGCAATCCAAAATACGAACGCATCGATGGCAAAATTCGCAGACTGGCCGAGCGTAACCGAATGGGTTTGATCGAGCGCATGGCTTTTCTAAGAGGAATAGGTCATGAAGGAAGTTTACTTGTTAGAACAAACAAAACAATGAATATGTGCTTCTTGCTTCAGCCAATACTTTGCACAGCCAAAGCGCAACCAGCTATAAAATGTCATCTTTATTGTGGGGTATGATAATTGTGTGAGTGTAAATTGTGCTAAATAATGTAACTGTTATGTAATTACTGTTGTTGTCTGTCAATATTCGTCAGTTGTGACTATATTATGCTGCAGTAAAAATGTGCGCAAATCGGTTGTGCGCAAGTTGGATAGTCCCAACTGTAGGGGTTGGGTACTGAAAAACGCTGAAAAATCACAATCACAATTTTAGGTTAAAAATAGTGAAAAAATCGCTAATTTGGGCTCAAATACAGCTAAAAAGTGCTGTTTTACAGGCGATTTCAGCAGTTTTAGTGTCTGAACTTCGAAAAAAATTGTAAAAAGTTGCTGAAAAAAGTGCTTGCGAGAAGAATTGGAGGGCGTCCGAAGAATCGTCTGGGGTGTCCCGATCGGGGGCTGGCCTTAGTCGATGGGGACAGACCCCCGGTGACATGTACGGCTCGAACGCTAAGAAAAACTGCACACATTGGGGGGGTGCAAAAAATTAAAAACCCCCGGGCCGTATTAGAAAAGTGGGGTGTCGGTTGTTTGTTGGGGGGAGGTGGCGGGGTATTACATGCCATTGGTTGGGAGGTTGGTTATGAAGAGAAGGAAGCGGGGTGGACTGGGCTGGGTATGGTGATGGTGTAAAGTGTTGGCGGTGCAGGGTCAAATAGAAAGGAAAGGGAAAAGATTAAATTAAATTTCAATTCAAATATACTATTCTATCCTACTCTAATCTTTCAAATCACAGTTTGCAAGTAAACTCAACTCTATTTAATGTAAAACAAGGCAACTTTGATGCTTGGCTATGTTTGCGTTGGCCCTGTTGTGGTCTTTGTTTTGTGCCATTGGTGTTGGTTGAGTGTGTTTGTTGTTGGGTTGTTTTTTAGTAGTGTGTTGCGTGGGAGTGCCGGTCGCACCTTGACAGATCAAAGTTACCCCTGGCGTGGGTGTGTTGTAGGGTCTGGCATGGCTTTTTGTCATTTTAGAAGTTATAAGTGATACATGTCGGGAAAATTGGAATTAAAGAAAAAAAATATAATACTATTGTTAGATAATGGGGACGTTGTTATGGTGTTCTAGGTGGATAGCTGCCTCCGCTGCCTGGTTGTAAGAAAATAAGTTTGGTTGGTAGGAAGAGAAACCGTAGGGGGCGGGGGGAGAGAACTGAACCAGCGTAAGTGGAACTGTTTTGCTCGTGTGGCAGGTGTGAGGTGATGTAAGGTGTGGGGAAAAGAGGGAGGAGAAACCCCCTGGGAGGGGGAAATTTTCTTCCAAAATGGACAAATTGTGGGATTCCATATCTATGGGGTCCAGAGCGGGGCTTTTAATTAAAAAGGGAATTTTTGTGGGCGGGGGTGGATGCCGGCAGGTCACGTCCCCCTCAAAATTGCCATTGAGGGGTTTTTTAGATTATGATTGGATTATTTGTATGGTGATTATTGTACCTCTCTCTGGGTAAGGTGCCTAACCGGCATGCGCTGGCTTTCTTGCATCAGAGAAAGACAAAATAATATAAATATAAAGGATCGGGTTGGGTTGGCTTGGTTTGGTGGATTGGATTGGATACGCAAGCGCGAAAGAAGGATGGTGTCGTGTTATGTGGATTGATGAGCATAAGTAATAATTTATTCTTTTTTTTAATTGTTCTATGTTCTTGTGTTTTTGTTCTTATATTGTGATTGTGGGGGGTTGTGTGCGGTTTTCGGTGTCTCAGTGTCTCATATGTTGTGGGGTAGGGGAAAGAGTTCAAATGTTGGTGTTGTTGTACATTTTCTACAGAGTCCAATTAGACTAGTGTGGCGTGTGTCGGGTTTTTTGTGTATTAGTTTGGGTGTGGTTGCGTCAATCATACATTGTTTTGTTGTTTATTTCTTGTTATTTGGTTATTGTTTTTTTCTTACTTTAATTTGTATGTGTGAGGTTTGGTTTGTATTTTTTTGAAAGTGCGTTTTATCTTTTACTTTTCGTTTTTTGATTTTTGCCGGTTATACGGGTAATGGCTTTACTAAACGCAAAGCACGTGGGGGAGGTCGCGGGCTTCTTCTTGGTCTATGTAAAGGCGTAAACGGTGTATAATACTTGCCAATTACCTCGTACAAATCAGCGATAATCGGTTTTTCTTGTGGGGGTCTGGAGGGGTGGACTCTTGTGACTGTATTGCTGTCTGTATGTGGGGTTGGCTTTTCTGAGCTGCGTAGCTTTCACACTTTCTTAGACTGTCCAAATACTGAGACCTGGATTAGTGTAGTGCCCATGTAACAGGTCATCCGCCGAAGGGGGAGGGGGGTTGGGGGGTCTGGCGCCGGCCGGGGGGTCTAAGCCTAAATTTTGGGAGTGGGGTCGGGCACTAAAAAACGCTCAAGAATCGAAAAAATCGCAATTTTTTGGCTAAAAATCGCCAAAAATCGCTAATTTGGGCTGAAATACAGCTAAAAAGTGCTGTTTTGCAGGCGATTTTGACAATTTTTGTGTCTGAAATTGTAAAAAATTGTAAAAATTTGCTCAAAAATTTACTTGCCAGAAAAATCGGAAGGGGGTCGGCGAAATCGTCTCGGGGGGGGGGGGGGGGGGGGGAAGGGGGGGGGGGGGAGGGTTTGTTTTTTTGTTTTTTTTTTTTTAAAAAAAAAATTTTTTTTTAATAAAAACTTTTTTTTGGGAATTTTTTTTTTTTTTTTTTTTTTTTTTTTTTTTTGTATGGTGGTTTGGGGGAGAATCGCTTAATCTTGCCTTAGATATACATTTGCAGTGTTGTTCTATCTATTTCTTTCCTATTCTACCTAAAAATAGGTTTTGAAGGGAAGCAGCCACTCTGTGAGCAATGCTGAGGGAATGTCGACTCTCAGGCTGTAACACTATGTTTGAACCAAAGTATCAGCTTTTGTATTTAAAGTTGCTTCTGATGCATCCTTGCATCTCCTACAAGCTATATCTCATGCTAGGAAAAAATTTTGAAAAAAAAAATTTCGAAATGAAAAATTTTATTAAAAAATTTTTTTTTTTTTTTTTTAAAAAAATTTTTTATTCTCAACGAAATGAAAAATTTTAAAAAAAATTTTTTTTAATTTTTTCCCCCTTGTTACATGTATGGGGTTAAACGGGAAAAAGTGAAGTACATATAAATGTAATGGCTATTTACGGTGTTTACAGTGAAATTCGTGTTTTTGCCTGCATAGCACACGTACATAGGGGAGTGCCTGTCCTATCCCGTAGGCCGTCCGAATCCCACGGTCCGTAGGCCTATGTTACATGGCACTGCATTATGTTTTTGTGGAACTTACGTTTCAGAGCGCAATTTCAACATGACCATCCCTGGTTACGGCTCAGACCAAGCAAAACCCCAGAAAAGCGGTGTTACAGAAGCCCATAAACAGGTCTGCACTGTATTTCTCAACAGCACATGCAATCTTCAGACAAATTTTACTTCAGAGAATGGCACTTATAAAAAAGACGCTGAAAAAGCCCTGACTTCTTTGGTCTTAATTTATTGTGATTCTTTGTACATTGCCGTTGTACGAAGGTGCGTTTTCTACGTACAAAATCTAAAGCTATCAATGGGGCTGCGCACCGCTACAAGAGAGTACGACAAAGCGCGCAATCACAGAGCCTGTCGCAAATCAAAACCGACAAGAATATCAGCTATTATGTGTGCCAGTGTCAACAGCTTGAAAGGCGGATTGGTGCAAATGTGCCGACTGTGCGGGACGGAGTCAGTTATCCAGAAGTATCGCACTCCTGCATTTTCACCGGTCGTAAACTTGCGCCAGCTTTCTTTCGGAAATACGCCGTGAGTGACGTAACAGCTGACCGATTGGGCTCCCGCTTCTTTTATTTTCTAAACAAACATTTACTGGAGGGAAGGCTGGAAAGGCAGAAATGCAAAGTTGCCTTTAGAGCTTCGAGCAACGTGCCACCCGTCTGAACGAGATCATCGACGATGATAACATGTTTTCCGTTGGGATTGCCTGCAATGTGTTCAAGAATTCAGCAGCGGCGGCAGACTGCAAAACACCTACCTTCCTTGATTTTTATGTACCGCTTGTCGGCCTGACGTGTCTTCTGGCAAACTACGCGTTCCCAGTGATCGGGGAATAAGCGAGAAAACCGCTTTTCTGCTCCGTCGTCCGGGAATGCAATTGCTATTTGGCGGTCCGGAAATTCTTCTGGCTTCGACTTCAGTTCATGTAGGAGCAGTGGAATAGCTGTTTCCAACCTAGAACAGCAGCATCGCACAGTACATCTCTATCAGCTGCCATATACCGAGGAATGACGTCATTGGTGAAATAGAAGCGTTCTTGCAAGGCGTGAATGTCGAACACCATTATTTGGGTCGGCCCACGAGCGGTGCTAGGCGTCGAAGACAGTATCATCGCCAATGTCTACAAAGCGTTTAGTTAGAAACGTCATTTGAACAAGTTGATGGCGTGCTGCCAAAACTACCTCAGCGCTTATTTTGACATTTTTACTACTAATACAGTCAGGCACTTACGCCTTTATGGTACTTGCACCATATAAGGTGCCGGTGTCATATATGGGACCGGTACCTAGGCTAGTGGCACCATATATGATACCCCACGTTCGGGGTCTATGGTGGTACCATATGGTACCCCTACCTCGGAATTGGTATCATTACGTTCAGATTTCGCAGCATATATGGTAGTTGTACCACAGGGCTGTTGGGTCGGTTTTTTCGTTTTTTTGCGAAAAAAAAACGGTTTTTTTCCTAGGGGCTCGGAAAAAAACTAAAAAGCGGAAAAAACTCAAGCAAGTTTTTAAAGGAAATAGGCAGAATAACTGGTTAAATTCGCTTCAAATGCTTTGAATTTACGTTAATAGAAGCTTTACAAGCATTTCCATAGCATAACTTAGCTGTTTTTGGCAAAAAATACCGGTACCATTTTCAGGCTACTTTTATTATTATGTTTTTGTTGTTTTAAAATCAAATTACTACTCTAAAACATAAAATTAGTGCATTTCGTAATAAAACTCACGCTATTTCGTAGAATTCTGCAATAAAAAGCGATTGTTAAAAATTTTTTTCTGTCATCTCGGAAAATAACTTTTGGAAAAAAAACCGGAAAAAACAGGAAAAAAACGAAAAAAAACCGGTTTGAGTTTTTTTCTGGAAAACAAACAGCCCTGTTGTACCATATATGGTACCGGCACCCATGGCCGGGTAGGGGTGCCACTAGTCTAGGTACCGTACCATATATGGTGCCTATACCATAAACGGCGTTAAGTGCCAAACTGTAATAGCTCATCTAAATAGGGATGTAGAGATTACACCTACCTTCGCAGTTGCCACCTGTCCTTCGAGGTCTATTCTTTCCATAGTTCCGGTAGGAAAGTACGGTAAAATTACAGTTACCGACTGGGCCAAATAGCGTGGAATAGCAAAAATCATGCTGATCTGCTCGAAGATCACAGCAGTAGAGTGAAAGGACGCTATGAAGATTACTAAAATAGATAATGCTATAAGAAAATCACAGAACAGAGTTTCACTTATTTACCATCTTTCCCAGCTAAATCTTTCACATTCTCGATAAACAGATTCGGAAAGCCGTCATGAAATGTCTTCCATTGTAAAATTTGCTTGTATTCAACGTTTCGAGTTTTCTGAAGCATTGGAAGGCTGCGTTTCATAAGAATACATACTGATGGATCGCACCGCTGAATCAAAAGCTTTCTCTTGCTTCGCCTTTGTTTGAAGATGTTCACATGCAGCTACAACTGCTTTGGCTAGGTGCTCTTGGCTTTCGTGGGCTAGTATCCATACCGCTTTGTGAGATTCGCACTAGAAAAACTGGAAACAGTCAAATTCTTTTACCGAAAGCATACGAACTTCTAGCAGAGAGCATTTCCTATCCATGGATTTGGTGCAAAATTAGTAGCACGTTGCCAATCTTCCACATACGTACGTACGCAGCTTTTTGACAGTCAGTTTAAAACAGATAACTTTTAAACTCGCACGCAATATTACAGCGCGGGCAGGCACCCCACCCTATTAGAGCCGTCAGTTAATATTAGTTTTAGTCGGCCTTGTACACATGAGAAGAGCAAAGGGGATAGGAACTAGTTCCTCAGTTTAGTTAGATGCCGTATTTACGATCTCCAATTAGCACTTACGACGTGCTGGCTGTACATCGCACGAATTGCTTGATAACCGAGCTAAGGCGGCCAATGCAAACATAGGCAAATTGAGCGGCAGTTCTGTTTCTGTTTGCCTACGCAGCCCAGTCCGCGCTTTTACACACTTCAACTTTAGCAGTGGCTTCCAGCAATCAATTATGCTGCAGCCAGGCACGTGGGCCGGCCAAACCTTTCTTTGATCTCCGCCGCACCGTCAACCGACCAATCGGCGCGAGAGTGGGTGGGATTGCGGCTGCGACGGCTTGGCAGGTGTACAATTGCCGTTGATCGTTTGTTGGTCGGTCGGGTGGGGCTTTGTTTAGTGTGGTTTAGCCTGGCAGGGTTGTCTGCCCCTGACCCGTTTGCCTGCTAATAGCAGCAGAGCCATCGAAAAGTGGGGCGCACCTGTCCAGTGTCTGCGTGGGCCCTGAAAACTGGACGTTGGCCGGCACTCACTGTTGTGCCCGGCCCACTATTTTTGACAACTCGCCCTCGTATCGCGTGCTGCCATGCCTTTCTGTGCAAGGCTTGTGCAACCTGTCAATGTGTACAAATGTGGACGAGACGGAGAAGAAGGAATCGCCTGTCAAAGTGGCAATCAGTGTCAGAATGGTCTGGTGAACGTAATCTATCGCTTGTCCAATTTGGGCCGTTTGGCAGAGGACATTTTCTCGCAACTCAGCTCGGACGTTTCCCAGCTGTCGTCGCGATCTGCGCGGTTGGCCTGTCGTCTGCAGCAACTGCAATGCGTCTTGGACAAAAAACTGCCAAACCCGCGAACACTGAAAATCTGTGAGTACATGGTATCTGTGCGACCATCTGTTGTCTGCACACTTCTTTTTCAGGTTCTGCCGGTTCGTTGCGCCGATCCTATCGAGTCAAGGAGCACTACGTGTCGTCTCAGCGTGAGGCTACTGGATTCTTTACGCCTTTGACTCGTCCGCCACACCTGCGAGACGCTTTCGCCTGCGCCGCCACCGAAAACGCAACCAGACTCCGTCGCGAGTCGTGCGCTACACAGACAGACTGCAGTGCCTTCGCATCCTCCGCCTCTACCGAATCACTGTCTAAGGTCCGCCTCTCTTGCATTTACATGCAGTATTGAACGGGCACATCTTCTCCCGGCTCATTAAGGGTGTTTAGGACTGGGCGCTCTTTATATGCACACTCAATTTATGTGGTTGAACAGCGTTCAGCCGGTTTGTGGCTGGTACTTAACGGGCATTTCGTATGGACAGGAAGCAAGGGCTTCGGTGCGCAAACAGTGCTTTTCGTTCGTTCAGACACATTAGACTTTGGGAAGGGCCTCGTCTGTGTGTTCTTGCTCTCGTTTATTCTCCGAGTCACCGTCAAGTGCTTTACTAACAACAGCACCGAGGCAGTGTTTTGTAACTGATACGGTGACCGTGTTTGTGACGCCGTCTGGCACCGATTTGCTGACCACCGAAGGCCGGGGTGTGCAAAAAGCGGCCCTATAATAGTGACCGATCACAGCTGTGAGCGCGCGCCGGACCGTGACGGTCATTGTGGCCGCGGAGGGGGTCAATTTAGGAGAAGCCCAAAATGAATTGGATGGCGAGATAAGCGACCGTGTCTGTCGCATGTGTTGATTGTTGTGCACTGTTTCAGCAGTCGCTGACGCGTGAGGAGGGTGGCGAATCGTCGAGCTTCGCCGTCGACCGGTCATTGCCAACAGCCGAGTCAAAGTCGGCCGCAGTGACACAACAATGCAGAGCAGACATTGTGGCCGTGGATGTATCCGGCAATTCTGTCAAGCGCATGTGCAGTGCGCGCAGTGACAGGAAACACCGACGCAACACCGTAGCCATTGGTCAGCCGGAACGCACTATGGACGTGATTGAATTGCCCAAAACCGCTCCTCTGCCAGAGGTGGATATTTACGATTGGACACCGTGCAAAGACTTCGACTATGACTATCTGCCGTTTCAAAAGCGAAAGAAACAGTCGTTGCTCTCCAACGTCTACTCGTCGTTGCGACGGCCGAAACGCAACAGTGAAGCGTGCAAAGATCAGCCAAAATGCTCCACGCCGGATACAACCAAGCGACAAGTGGATACGCCGCAGTACGGCAAAATCCGTCAGATGCTGAAGCGATCTGTCAGTCTGCGTCTAAGGACCAGGAAGAGGTGGGAATCGGTAGTGTATGAGCAATTGTCGTATCACGCCGTGCGGCCGCCAAGCGAAGGCAAAAACGTCCATCAATTAACACGCAAGGATTCGCTACGTCACAAGCTCAGTTTACCGATATCGACCACTTCGCAAGTGATTCACTTGGCCACAACTCTACGCAAGCAAGAACCGATTTGTATTGGTCATCAGCGGCTTAGTAAGGCGTCAGGGTCGTCTGGCTACGTTTCGTCGCGCGAATCCTATATAAAGAAGACAAGGCCGACCTCGACTATTTCTGTCAATTCCAACATGTCACTGGATCTAGAAGACAGGTTAGCTTCATGTTTATTGGTTACCTTCCATTCCGGTTAGCTGCATCAGTTCAGACAGTAATTGCCGTTGTGTGTAACAAGATAGGCCAAAGCAATTTATGACTGACCTGTATGTCAGATGGATGCGTAGGTACGCTCGTTAAATTACACGAGCGTTTGCCTGTCCGCTGTTGTTACCTGGCGTCCTTATCGATTTACGGTTGCAATTACACTACTCACCAGATTATTGAACAATGTCGTGGCAGTTTCGGACATGACCTTGCGCATCTTTTTGCGTGGTTCTTCCATTCAGATCGGACCGATTCGCCACTTATCTTTGAGTTCCGTTCCGTTACTTAGCGACAGACACAGCGGCTATTCTGTTTACGATTCATAGACAGAAGGAAGGGCATAGTAGGAACTAGGAAAAGGCAAAAAATCGACAAGGGCTTTTCGTTCGGCAGCAGAGCAGCCGAGCCAAGCACAGCTCATTGTGTGCATCGCTGCTCCAGTCCTCTGTTTGCATGTCTGCCAATCGATTTAAGCGTCGAGCGTCGTTTTTTAGGAATTACCGACAAGGCTGGTACCGACGAGGCTATCTGTTGGATTTTCCGGAAGAGTTGGCCCAGAGTGTCTCGTCGGTGGCCTCCAGTGCAAAGGACGGAGCGCAGACTCATTCCATCCAGAGTTCTCCTCGGGATCCGATTGCCGATTCGCCCTATCTTGGTTCGAGCGCTGGCGATTCTGTCTATTCGTGTGACCAAGAGGGCTACTTTACATCTATGCACAGAGACAGTGGCTTCGGCGGAGCGCAGCGTTCTGGCGCAAGAAAGGAGACAGCGGACTCGCCAAGTTCCTGCAGCACCGTGGCGGCCAATTCAAACTTGACCGAGGTTCAAAGTTCGGGTGGAGACAGCGGAGCCGAGGACCTTCAGAGTCCGCAGACCGACCTACAAGCAGGCAGTCTGAGCGAAAGCAAGTTGCTGGTCTCTCCGAGTCGGGCCGTGCCTCCTCTCTGCAGCGTTTCGCTTCCGGAAGAAGAAACGCCCAGTGCCAACAGTCCAATTTCGGAGACTGAGAAACCAGTGGCACCACCAGTCTGCCTGAACGATTTGGACGATTGGTTGTTGCGCAAGTTTCAGCAGGAGATGAATCTCAAAGAACCGCGCTACTTCTCGCTGCCACGAAACCCGCAACCGTCACCTCACGAGTCGCCGTTGACCAGGTGTGCGATTGAGTCGGACTGTGCGCCCAGTCTTAACAATCGTAAGGTAGTTCGATTTTGTGAATAGAATTGCGAATTTGTTCGTATTTTGAATGATACGTTGGAAAGAAAGTTTTAAGTTGTTTCGATGCTTACCTGATTGATGGTTGTTGTGTATGAGGGAGATGTGGCTTCAGTTGTTGCACTTGGCCGGAGATAAAGAGAAACTCCCACTGTTTTTAATGTGTCCGTTGTTACGGCTGTAAATCATGTCGCGTGGGAGGCGTAGAGGTTGCGGCGTACCCAGCTACATTCTGCTGTCAAATCCGTGGCAGCTGTGCAGTCAATCTTGATTAGATGTCGTGCGTAGATTCATCCTCTGCACAACACTTGTTGCGTGGAAACCGGTCAAGGACTAAACGCCAATTAGTTTGCGGTACGCCCACAACTGAAAAGGCCAAAAATGTGCAACATTAACTGCTTCAAAATCCACTAACCAGACCACAAATGTGGCGTTTTGTGGTCGGGGCGCCAAAATTGGGATGCAGGTCAGTAAAGGGAACCCAGGGAATGGGGACAGCTACCACTGAGCCCGGCCAGACTGACACCGAGCATGTGTTTAGGCTAGTAGTGAAGGAAGGGCAGGATGTGAGTGTGCGTGATGGGCCCGCAGTGTGGCCCAACGCAGGGGCTACGGCCCCGCCCGGACAATCCATCCACGTACGTACACAAATTTCAAGTATTTTCATGGAGATTGGAAATAGAAATGACAGCAGAAAGCAAAGCTCCAATTTTTTACGTAAAGGCTTTGAAATTACCCAACTTCACAGGACAGCGTCGAATGAAAGCGGTAAACTGTCATTTTCCTAAGCCTTGAGCCGAGCTATGACTAAGTCTGAACCTATTTTTGAGGAGCGTATTCGAATTTTCCATTTGTGCGAACTGGTATTGGGGTGTTTTCCAGGTATTGGGTATTGGGGTTTTTTGTGCCCCAATACCCAATACTAATTAGGGCCTATAAAAATCGCTGTTGAACTGAAAAACTGACCTGAAAAAAATCGAATTTTGACCGATCATTACAGTAGGTATAGAAAGCCGTTTTTTCGTTAATAAACTAAAGGTTAAGAATGTCTTATACTGTCCGCTTTTCTAAGTAGTACAGTACACCAGTAATTTGTTCAATTTCTCTGTTCTTGTCTAAGATAAACGTTTGTGATTCAGTTGAAATTTGTTATTTTTAGTGATACAGAATGCATTGGTACTGTTCCCAGGGGCTCCGGGTCTGCTACACCCTATTCCGGTGGAGTAAGAAGAAAAAATCCGCTGCAAATAAGAAACACTGTCATACAGTGTTATACAGTAGATCATGTACGGACTAAAACTGTTAATTTCTGCTAATTTTTCCCTCCAGAACGGCTTTCTTAAAGGCTAATTTTTAAAAATTTTCTCGCCCTGGTTGAATTGTGGCCCAACCAGGCCTCTTCTAAAATTTAATCCCTATGAAAAAATCCTGTGTACACCACTGGAATGTACGTACCTGTTCACTGAAATGCAATTTTTGGTCCACTTACGCAAGTATTCGGTATTGGGGGTCTCAGGTATTGTTCGCACTCTAATTTGTAGTAGATATGTTCTTAATTTCAGCTCATTTAGTCAACATTTGCGGAAGTGGCCGCAAAATGAAAAGTTGTCATATTTTTGGGACACCCTTTATGATGATCATAATAGGCCACAAAATGTGCAAAAACTTTCGTTCAACAAGTACAATATGCGAGCATTAGTAGCTTGAGTTTGGGAGCTTCAGTAGTGTAGGTAATTTTAATGAGTTTGCGATAGGAGAAAACAGTTATGATTAAGTGTGCAATCAGCAAAATCGGTTATTGGTAATGAAATGACATAGTAGTGCTGAAGTTGTAGAGACAAGACAGTACACAAACGCTAAGTTAGTGACAGTAAAAACTAGTGTTCCGACGATATCAAAATTAGACGATATCAATATTTTTAGCTCGATATCGATCGATATCGATGTTTATAGTTAAGCCGAAAATTTGAAAAAGCAACTGCTCTCGCTGGTTAGCACTGATGCAATCAGCGAACTGATATCAATTAAGTAGAGAATCGCAGAAAAGGTATTGGATTGGCCCTTCCGAAGCAATTCAATAAAAAGGTTGACCCCCTCAGGCCGATGCCCCCACCCACAGGAATTTTTGGAGGAACTTTTCATTAAAAATTATGATAAAAGTACTATTCCTAGATTACGGATAAAGGAGCTCACACAGAAAACCTTATTTTGACGACAAATAAGCAAAAAACCTTGATTTTAGAAATAAAAATCGGACTTTTTTTGCTTACCATCCCCTCAACCACCCATGAGCCGGTTGTACCACCCTCAGGATTTGCAAATTTCCCATCCCCTCATCCGAAATGCTAGCTCATTTCTGCTTCTGCCCTCCAGCTTCAAGTGTGCGAAGCACTGGCGTACCGTACCCAGGGGTGTAGTAGGGTGTGTACAGTACACCCCCTTTGCGGTTGAGGTAGGGAGGAAAAAATAGACAAAAATAAGAGGAATGAATTAATTATCTACTTAAACTGTCTATTTTATGCTAAAAATACCTTTCAAATGCGTTTTTGAAGGCTAAATTTTCAAAAATTTCTCGCAGAAGCCCAGCTAGCGCAGAACCTAGCGTTGCCGTCTGAAAGCTGAGAATGCCGAGAAATTGATGTTTCTGAGAGCTATCATCATGCCATTGTTAGGTTTTACTTTTGGCTATACCATCGATTTCTGAGTTGTCAGAAGAAACTGGTTTTTCACTGTTCCAGAGAAATAAACTTGGTGAAAGTTTTGTTTTTCCTATCGTTCCACATCGATGCGAAATATCGCGATATCGATATTGGAAAAGGGTCGATATATCGATTTTTCGATATCGATATATCGTCGGAACCCTAGTAAATACGCAACTTCATGAAATATCTATGTAGTTACGTTGGCCTATTGTCGATGTCAACTGTTAGCAGTGGCTATATTATCGGCCTGCTTCTTTCGGGACCCGTCCAAACAATTCTCTTCTTTATCTTCGATTTCAATTGCAGTCTTTGATTTGTTATCTGTTGTCTCTTGTATACTTTTCGTCTTTTTCTCTGGTTTGTCGAGACCCTTCGCCAACGCTACATTTCCACTAGATATGATGTGCACCTTGTCCTCCTCCGTCCGAGTCGGTGCCTTTGGTGAGTATTGTCCTTTCCCTGTCATATCCACTGTTGTGTCAACGCTTTGTGCTGCTAAACCTGTCTGCAACAAATACATGCGTGGGTACTATATGTATGCACATATACAATATACGTTGTTGCACTGAACTGACCTTCTTACGTTTGGCCGATTTCCTCGTTAACACTAGCCATACGACCAGGCCAGTAACGGCAGCTATCAGTAAAACACCTGCAATCGGGATCACAACCAATGCCCATATTGGAATGCCAATGGTTTCTTTGCTTGATGTCGTAACTATTTCCGCAGCCAAAATGCGCTGATGGTCTTCTTCAACTGGAACTGTCATTGTCATCTTTCTCTGTCTATTGAAGCGGTCAGTGCTAACAAAACGGCAACCAGAAAACAGAGATAAACAAATAAAAACCAGTACAGTATTTCAAAAACACAACTACAAACAAAAATAGCGTCTAAAATTTACAGTTTGGAAAGTTTGCTATTATTGGACATTTTATACAGAAAACTTGGAACTACCTCAGACCATTTTACGCTGTACATACTGAAGAGAGGTTTACTCGAGAGCACACTAACAAACAATGACAATGAGTTGAGTGTGCTCTCGAGTAAGACTCTCTTCAATACATATTGATGCATCTGGTTAACCTAACCTTGGGTTGGTACCTTTGAATAACTTTAGAACACTACTTGGGTTGGTAACTTTTGAATGAGCACCTTCAGATTAGAGTTCGAAAGTACGTATTCAAAGGTACCAACCCAAGTAGAGTTCAAATATACCACAACACATCTGAACGTCAACCTCTCTTGACTATTTAAACAAATATGTATGTATTACTAATCTCTGTAACTAACATGTTGTTGTAACTAACATGTTGTTCCCATCGAAATTCTAATTTGATATTTGATTAGCCGTTGTACAACACCAACAACGGCCAAATTCGAAAGCGGATATACAAGAGAGAAAGAAAGACAAAATAATCAGGTATAGTGATTGTAGAAAAAGCCACCCCCACTCGGCGCTGGCAATTACTAACAGGGGCGATGGGGCAGCCTATTGAATGAAAGGTGAAAAAGTAAGGCATGTGCAATGGCGTAGCTGGGAATCGAACCCAGCATCTTTGGATTGCCGGTCCTGTGCTCTAACCACTGAGCTGCCAGACCGACACCTTAAACTCAGTATTTGAGAAAGCTGGCCAGTCATGAGGAGCGGGCAGAAGCCACAAGCAATCAAACTCAAGCTGAACTAAAGTCCATGTCACAGAAAGTGGCGAGTGTGCTGGCCGCGTGCGGCAGCCCTGTCTGACCTCTCTGCTTGGCCGCCTTTAACACTAGGCCGCTGCCCTCCCTTAAAAAGCCGTGCAAATGTCGACTTGCATTCAATGTGGCTACAAGCTCTTTTCTGGCCCAGTAAAAGTCGTGAGATGCTCCTTCTGCGGTGGGTGGAGCATTCCTGTGTCAGCCCTGTTTTGGAAAGTCTTTGCTGGGACCGAGAGTGTCCGTTCAGTACTGTGATGAGGTCTGTAGTCTTGCACGTAAAACCAACTTTATTGCTCTGAACTGCCCGGACTGCTCCGACCTGATTGAGAGACTTCGCTCCAAAGAAATGGACCGTGACGACTGGCCATCAGTGGCTACCATGACTGCTCCCTGCCCTCCTGATGATGATTATTCTACTCTCTGCAGCAAAGTGTCATCCCTTGCCGATCAACTTGAAAAGGTGACAGCTGATCTGGAGAAGCTGTTCACTCACGCAATGAAGAGAACCTACGCATCTGTCTTGCAAACTGCCAGAAATGGCTTGCCTGTTCCAAATCCGTCTTCGTGCTACGACAAACTGCACTCAGAGCTGGTGCGTATTTGTGACTGGGAACGAGAGATGCGAGAGCGTGAGCGGCGCAGTCTGAACCTTGTCATTAATGGACTCTTTACTCGAGCCACAGACAGTAAGGACAGTCCTGCACTAGTAAACGATCTGTTTTCTGAGCTGTCTATTGACTGCTTGAATATTTTGAATATATTCGGACTGTTGGTACAGACATGAATCGTAAGGTTGTGGTGGTATTGAAAGACCAAGTGACTAAACAGACCATCATGCAACGAAAAAGAAAGGCTCTGTCTGCAAAGGCCCAGTATGCATCTGTGTACATTAGTTGTGATCTGACGCCGTGGCAAGCTAAGAAAGCTTTTGACTTTTGGAAAGAATTGCGGCTACGGCGGGAAAATGGCGAAACCGATCTTTTTGTAGACTACCGCACGCTCTGCATTCGGAGTGCTAAAACCAAAGCCTACATTTGTTAATGTTCTTGTTACTTTGTTCACCTTGATTCAGTTCAGTTAGCACAGCGTATAGTCTAGATAAGTAGAGTAGACATAAGTGAAGTGTGTTTTAGGGCTGCATATTATGTCAATCTCTGGCGATTTGTGGCCCCGTTGCCCAAGTGGTAACAAATGAGTAAATGAATGAGGCTGATTAATGTAACAGAAATCGAACAAAGCTAAGCCGGCCCATTAGGTATATTTACCGGGTTTTTCCGTATAGAAGCCACCTAAATAGTGGCCCCCTGGGCGTCTATTTGGAAAGGCTTTCCAAATAAACGCCCATGAGCGATTATTCAGATAAAATATTTACTGGAAGAGATAAAAGATATGGTAAGAAATGGGTTATACAGTCAGGCACTTAACGCTGTTTATGGTACCGACAACACATACATGTAGCTGGGTTTTCGGCTGGGGGGGGGGATTTTTCTGATCCAAAGTAGGGTTTCAGGGCTATGCCCAAAGGGGGTTTCAGCGACCTTTTTTTGGTGTCCAAAAGTGGGTTTCAGCGACCTTTTTTGGGCTCAAAACAGGGTTTTGAGGACTAAAAATCGGGTAAAAATCCTGTCTGAAGTGCAAAAATACCGTTAAAAACCATATTTTTGCTTTAAAACATGCAAAAAACCCTATTTTTTATTTAAAAAGTTCAAAAAATGCTAATTTTGCTTTAAAACGTGCAAAAAAACCCATTTTATTCGACATAATACAGTTAAAATGCATTTCTGGAACCTTCTTTAGAGATTTTGAAACCCAAATTAGCGTTCCGGAACCGTATTTTGGGCCTCCAGAAACCCAAATTAGGGTTCTGGAACCCTATTTAGGGTTTCAGTAACCCAAATTAGGGTTTCAGTAACCCAAAATAGGGTTCCGGCAGACATGGGCAAAGGGGGGGGGGGCTGAGGGGGGTTTGGCCCCCCTCAGGCTCTGACCTACCCCCCTCAGCCGGCCGCTACCCCCCCCCTCAGGAATTTTTTGGAAGAATTTTGTATAGAAAATTATGATAAAAATATGCCTGGATTAGGTGTAAATGAGCTCAGAATAGCATATTTTAGCTTATTATAACCAAAAATAAGCCAAAAACCTTGATTTTAGCCAAAAATCGGACTTTTTGGCTTACCCCCCCCTCAGCCCCCCTCAGGCGCTCCTACCCCCCCCCCCTCAGCCCCCCCTCAGGAATTGAAAATTCTGCCCCCCCTCAGCCGAAATGCTAGCCCATGTCTGGGTTCCGGAACCCTATTTAGGGTTTCAGTAACCCAAATTAGGGTTTCAGTAACCCAAAATAGGGTTCCGGAACCCTATTTAGGGCTTCAGAAACCCAAATTAGGGTTTCGGAACCCTATTTAGGGTTTCAGAAACCCAAATTAGGGTTCCGGAACCCTATTTAGAGCTTCTAAAACCCTAATTGGGGTTCCAAAACCCTGTTCAGGATCTCTGAAACCCTAATCAGGGCTTTTGGAACCCTGTTTGCAGGTTTAGAAACCCAAAATAGGGTTTCAAAAAAATCCCCCCCCAGAATCCGGCTGGGGGGAATTTTGTCCGAAAATCGGGCCTGGGGGGAAATACCCCCCATTCCCCCCAACTACATGTATGCGGCATCATATAAATGGTGCGGTACCATATATGGTACACCACTACCATATATGGTACGAAATCTAAACAGAGTGGTACCATATATGGTGCCGGTACCTTATATGGTACCACCACAGGCCCCGAACGTTGGGGTACCATATATGGTGTCACTAGCCTCGGCACCATATATGGTGTCGGCACCATAAACGGCGTTAAGTGCCTGACTGTTAGAACGTAAAAAATCGGGGCTAAAACCGTGAGTTTCAGTAAACAAACATGATATTATCAGTTTTTGTCGAAAAATCAGTCCCAAAGATTCAAATTTCAGACAGACAGCATTCAGCGAGAAGTTCACGGGTCGTTGCAAGACCAGATGCAAGTGTATCACGAAGCTCAAGCAAACTACAATGTATATAGTGACACTTAGTTCCATACCTAAATGCATTATCAAGACTCTATTCTACATTACAGCATTGTGGAAACCGAAGCAAGCTAAGGTTCTATTTCGACCACTTTGGTAAAGAACGCCAACATGTTGGGCGAGTTTGATCGGAAGATACATATGACGCACCCTGCACTACGTTAACGCGCTAAAATTTAAAAACACCGCACGGCCCTTTTTTCGCAACTTCAGTTTATTTCTCGAGACAGTTTATGGACCCCCTCTCTCGCGGGGTCTAGGGGTTCTTTTAGTTTTGTGAAACAGGCATTTCAGAGCGTTTTCCAAAACAAAAACCGGCACCTAGTGCGCGATTTTGGGCATTTTTACAACAGGGGCCCTAATTAAAACAAGGCGGCGGCCGAGTGGCCCCGCCGTACCGCGTCCTATTAAAGTCGCGGCAGCCCAGCGCACAGATTTTATGGCCCACACCGTTCAAGTTAAGTCTTTTCTATCTGCCTTTTGATCTCGCACTCACTCA
>JASANB010006309.1:45000-72599 GCA_030248155.1 Sabatieria punctata
CTGGTGCCACCTGATGGAACGGTCGTGTCTGACCCAACAGAAAAGGCGAATGCGTTCGCAGACCGGTTTGACTCTGTCTGGTCTGGCCAACGACAGTGCTCAACAGTGGACTGTCTAACTAACGTTGTTCTTGTCCACACCTGCTCTTCCGTGCTTGACTCTCACAAGAAGGCTGTGGGACGCGTTTTCGACCTAAAGGCAGCGTTTGACTCTGTCGATCATTCTCTGCTGCTACAGATGCTACACGAGCGGTACTCGCTGCCACCAACCCTTCTGAGGTTGCTGGCATCCTACCTTTCTGGACGCACTTACGCAGTCAACGTAGACCAGTCTCTGTCCTCAATCCGACGTGCCACTTAAGGAGTGCCGCAGGGCTCTGTGATCTGTCCGAGCCTGTTTATTGCCGTACAAGTACTTTTACCAAATATGTTGCCGCCCTGTTTTCTGAAACGAGCGGAAGGGCGTCGAAGCGCCGGACTGCTATTGGCCAAACTCACTCACGATCTGCAATTGTAGTTTCCGAACCTTGACTCCCCCACGTTTTTGGACCAGTCCTTTCAGATTTGGAATTCACTTCCCAGTAACGCTGTGCATAGTTCTTTGTCGGGCTTTGCAAGATGCTGTCATTCTGATGGTCTTTTTATTTGTTTAACCGATAATGGTCTTGTCACTGTACGTTCTATGTTCTAAGACTGTCTTTATAAATTCGCGATCCTCGTTCTACCATTTTATGGTGTTGATCTGCGAATAAACTTGAGTGAGTTGAGTGAAACAGCCGACGTCCTGCCTGCATACACTACGGTCAGGTCAGAAGATCAGCCGCACATGGTGGTGGCGATTGCTAAATGTAGATGTTCAGCAACTTCAGAACCTGATTAAAACATTTTGCTGTTACTGATTCCGGCAACCGCCCTAATACTAAGCAAGATGCATTTAGAGGGACGAGTGGGCGGCTTATACAATACCTTGGTACTTGGTTACAGGATATTTTTCTTGCTTTTCTGTTTTTCTTTACCTTTCATCTCTCCACCTTTCTATAAATAATCAATGAACAGATTGTGGAGTAGCACCACTACCACCATAATGAATGACAGATAAGACTGTCAACAACACTTCGGAGACCCTTGCAAAGCAAGGACAGGAATGCATATCACGAATCGAATCTAGTGGGCGCAGGAGATAACTGAACGGTGTACGCTTTTGTAAATGTCGGCACAGGTCGGCCGCGATTTTTAGTGGACGCGGTACGGCAGGGCCACTCGGCCGCCGCCTTGTTTGAATTAGTGCCCCCCCCCCTGTTGTAAAAGAATGCCAGATTTTGGTAATATCGAATCGGCGCAAAGTTAATCGGCGCAAAGCGCAAGGTGGCGCAAATTTTTCAGTCGTTGCGTGAACATCTAAGATACTGTAGCCCGCGAAATTTAAATTCTACTGTCCTTTTCTTAACTTATCGTTGCATAAATGATTGTCTCAGAACGTCGTTGCATAAATGATTGTCTCAGGACCATTTCTCATTCGCAATATGCACTGTATTTAACCTTCAAGGACTCAAGTTAACACCACTTTGGAATCCATAAGTTTCGATGCCCACATCAGCGTGGGGTATAGGCCGAGAATAAGTTTAGATACATTAGCTCCACCCATTTCCGTCCTAGAGGAGCGGCTTTTTAACATTTGTAAATGAAATAAAGATGGACGAAACGGTACCGTTCGTTGAAGACGAAGTCGGCGTCGATCATAATTATGCTGGGACGGTGACTAGCACGCCTAACAAAGCTACTGCGGCAACAACGTAAGGGTTTTGATTAGTTGAATTAATTAGTCGGTCCCTCAGTGGCCGGCCAAATCGATAATTGGTCTGGCGGATGCATCAATAATAAGGTACGCACCAGATGGCCTGTTTTCCAAATATAAAAGTACCCCTAGATACGCATAAGAAAAGGGTGTGCCGGCCAGACTGTGTTATCGATTTGCCCGGCCACTGAGGGACCGAGATTGTTAACTTTTGCCCTCAACAAGTTTGGAAATAATGAATGATAGGACAGGAGGCGTTTTCATCGTCATCAATCATTATTGTCTGTGTGTTAATGCTATGTTAATGTCAAAAGATTTCGCTATGTGTGTGCTCACACACTGGCAGCTGCTGAGCAGATAGGTCGTCTTTGCCAGCATGTCACCGATTTGGCCGAGAAATTAGCAAGTGAAGATGTGAGTAAAGCGGTCAGCGCTACTGCTTATGACCCTGTAGCCGGAACGAAGCCTGGTCACTACCGTCGAAAAGGAGGCGCAGCGTCTGCCGGAGTTCCCCGACCATTGGAGATCGGCTGTTCAACACAGGTTCGACGTCAAAGAGCAGTCACAATGAGCGAATTGTGGGGTCTTCATAAGCCAACAGAGTCTCAGCTAGCTTCGTTGAATCAAGCCTCTGCTGTCTTTACGAAGGAGTATCACAACGACAAGGAATTTCAGCTGGTTCGACTTGTCGGTTTCTGGAAGCGCTACAGCACAGCTAAGTGCAAGCATTGCAGTCAAGAATTCAGTAAGCGAGATGTACCGCCTGAAAATGTTGCATTCGTGCACTGGGAGCGATACGAGTTCCGCGAGCAAGGGTGATCAGTGTATTCCAAGAGCACGATTAGACCGGCACTGATTCACTGCAGATTTGATTGTCTCAAAGCTCGCTATCCGTATGTATCCTATGACCTGCTGACAACAGATCCCACCTTGACCCTGCAAGAAGAGCATCGCTTGTACCTGAAAGAACAGCTCGGAAGAGACGGTTTTCCTCTGTCTCACAAACAGTGGACAAAGTGCGTCTGATACGCTGTAGACCCCTAGAATCCATACTGTATTAGTAACGTACTATCTTTTGCAAATTTTCTATTACTACTGTACATGTACGTCTCGTCGGTCGGATACTTCTGAACTTCTCGGTGTTGCGTTATTTTGTATGCATTAGTACGTACGCATTCTAATTCATTAAAGTTTCGTTGACTTTCTGAACAAAAGAAAGCGCTTGAGCAAACAGAAATCGAGTCGTCTCTCGTTAATTCGGACAAGATTTGCGGTTCCAACTTAGAAATTTGGTAAAGTTCAGGTATGGTAAGTAACGTGATAGGTAATCCCGATTTTGTTAAGCTGAACAAAATCCAAGCGTTGTTGAATTTAGCTGTGGAATTTTAATTGGATTATAATTTCTGTTGACTCAGAATGTGTTTTTTTTTTGCTTTTCTAGAGACTGCATGAGGCGGTACTATATACTATAGAAAAATAGAATCGCGTGTGCAACTAATAAAAAGCTGTGATTTAAAAGTATGACCCGAAAAATAGTGTTAGCTTTGATTCGTTAATCCGGATAAAGACTACTAACCAGTTCAAGGTTTTAATGTATATGATTCCCGGTCCATACCTCCACCCGCGAAATAGCCATTTTTAACGAGAAAAGCTAAGATTGAGCCGAGGCCTAAGCTGAAACCAAGGCTTTAATAAAGTCAGAGTGGTCGGCGAGTGGGGGGAATGGGCTTGCTCCAATGTAAATGGGGGTACTGAACGCAAATGTAAAGTTTTTCCCGCATTAGCGCTACCGTAAATTTGCGCCACCTTGCGCTTTGCGCCGATTAACTTTGCGCCGATTTTGCTCCACATGTTCTTAGAAGTCACTTTTGTCATTTTTTAATTGTTTTAGCTCTAAACGCTAGGAGGTGTTGCTGGGGGGGAAATCAGGGAAGGTCAGAAATGTATTATATAGGCAGTAATTAATTGGCAATACATAACTGGAGTTTAAGCGCCCAAATTCAAAACGGCCTATATCGATTGCTCCCTTACTACAAAATATTGAATTGATTATATTTTCAACTTGCCCCTGAAACTAATAACCCCCAAGATGGCGGCACAGTTGGTGTATAGTGGTTTCGGCCGCATGGCCACTGTGCGCGACGTCGTGCGCTCATCCTCTCGGCGCGGCAACTCGCAAAGAGTTGGTCGTCGGCACAACGCTCCACCCAGGCCACCGAACGAAAGCTGGTTGAAGCGAGCAGGTAAAATGGGAACCGACTGGATCTGCCATTGCACCGAAGCCGCTCCAAAAGCATGTCACGTTGGAGGAGAAGATCAATCACGTCAGGAGCTGTCTGAGAAACCAGCATCAGCAATAAGGCCTACACCGGTTTAGTCCGTAGGGCCGGGCGGCCGTTGGGACCTGACGGACAGCCCCATGACGTTAACACGCCAGGCATTCTCTTAGCACCTAGCGCCCAACAGCATGGCTATAGTATAGTGGCTGGCAGTGATAGAACGGAACCGTCCAAGATGACGAACCACGGGGATCGCGCAATGGACCGCATAGGTCTGAGCGTAGGGCCGTAAGGTCCCCCCACACATCGGATCGGAACCCCCAAGGTTAAACCTCCTATTGCTGACAGGGGTAGCGGCGGCGTGAGAGGAGGTAGGTCAGACCCTGAGGTAGTCAACCTCCTCAGCCCCTTTCTTTGCCCATATCCATGCAGCTAAGTCTCCAGTCCATGCATGCTTTTTTCGTGTTTGTCCGCGCGGCGCGACTGACGGTAAAACCCTACATTTATACTATCATTTCCGAGATTGGCAGTGTCCGGAAGCAATTTATACTGCTGTAACGTCTAACACAGTGCTTATAGGTGTATTCACCGGTATGTCAAATAGTAGTAGTGGGGAAGATGACGAGAATCCTGTGATTTTGCGCCGTCAACGGAGGGAAAAGCGGAAAGATGAAGGACGACAAACCGCCTTACAACTTATACGCAACGCAAGAGCTAAGGGAGAGAAAGCAAAAATTGAAGTACTACAGCACATCAAACCTGACATGCGCATAAACTGTGCCCAGCACTTGAAAAGAAAACAACCATGCGGGTTGGCTCATATGCATTCCAAAAAGCGGGCTAGGATTCCTGGTGTTTAATTGGATTATTTATGCTATAGACAGCATAGAATTTAGCGTAGAAGCTTAACTCTAATTCTAACAAAATTAGAATGGACAGGCGGCTAAGGGGCTTTATATTTGTGATTTGGTTGGAAAATACAGGGTCTGATCCTGATCTGTCGCCACCGGAAAGAGTTAGCGGTTATCGGGACCCAGACCTTATGTTTATTTTAGGTGGCAGGTCCGGCACCCTTATACGATGAAGTGGACGAAGCAGAATACTCTAAAATCGTTAAGCAGAGGCAAGATGAGGATTGGATCGTGGATGATGGTTAGCACTTTGTACGTCAGTAAATTTCTTAGTTAGTGATGTGTTCTAGATGGCGCAGGGTACGTGGACGACGGCCGGGAGATCTTCGACGACGTAGATGAAGAAGCTTCTTTGACGTCAGGCCGCAAACGTTCCAGTATTTCATTTTCAAGCTTGTCAGTGTCTAATAGCAAATGGCAGACCTATCCCAGCAGCCGACACCTGCTTGCTTAACTGTACCAAAAGAGCATCAGTAAAACAGACCCATTTTGTACTACCTCGTAGGCTATCGTCATGTCGTCGGCTCATTGGTTAGCTCGCTGCCGCTTTCATGGCTCCCTCGCCATCTGCAAGAGCGGTTGTTTCTGGGGTTCGAAACCAGTGGAACTATAGACGACGCAAAGCATATAGCCCACTCAGGGCCGGCACAGTTGGTGTAGTGGTTTAGGCCACATGGCCACTGTGCGCGACGTCGTGCGCTCATCCACTCGGCGGGGCAAGTTTCTTGCCGCAAAGAGTTGGTCGTCGGCATAAAGCTCCACCCAGGCCACCGAAAACTGGTTACAGTGAGTAGGTAAAATGGGAACCAACTGGATCTGCCGTTGCACCGAAAGCCGCTCCAAAAAGCATGCCGCGTTGGAGGGAAGATCAACGACGTCAGGAGCCGTCTGAGAAACCAGCAATACGGCCAATACCGGTTTGGCCACTTGGCCGGGCGGCCGTTGGGAGCTGTCGGCACCATGACGTCACCACGCCAGGCACTCTCTTAGTACCTGGCGCCCAACAGCATGGCTTGAGTGGCTTGGCAGTGAAAGAAGGGCAAACGTCCGAGATGACGATATCAGGGGTAACGGAATGGACCGTTCAGGTCTGATCGTAGGGCTGTACATCGTACGGCCCCCCCGCCAGATCGGATCGGAACCCACTCAGGCCACCGAAACCAGTGATGGCAAATAGATAAATGGGTACCGTCGTCGCGTGGGAAGCTAAAGAGAGTCCGTGCGCAAGGCCGATCCCCCGGGCCACAGAATCAGGGTTTGTGCGGGACCTGGAAAGTCAGGGAGTCATGGAAAAGTCAGGGAATTTGGTGTCTGGTCAGGAAAAATTTTGATAGCATCAGAAACATCTCGCCGCCAAATGGTCCCGCCAACACTTTTCACAACACCTTTTTGAAGATCGGTCTCCTGACTGTATATACTACTACTTAAACCGGAAATTTACCCTCTGAATACCGTTTAAATTCGTTTTATAAAGCCAATTTTTTAATATTTTCCTCATTGGTTGCAGTTTCCTCACCCTGGTTGGTCAGGCAATTTTGATTTTGGTAAATGGAAAAGTCAGGGAATTTTGATATACAAAAGCCGCACGAACCCTGAAAAACCTGATAGTTTTTGTAAAATTGACTAAAATTGCATGGTTCAAGTCGGACTTGCCAACAGTATTAAACTGCGCAAAACATGACCATAAGTTTAGGATTTGCTAGTTGCCAATGCGAGTTTGTGTTGAGCGCATGAGTGTAGCTTTAGACAAAGAAAACAAGTTCCAGTCAACGAATCGAAATGTGCGTGCTGGTGCTGAATGTTCGAAGAGTGGAATCAGGAATTTCTTTGGACCGGCGGCCAAGCCTAAGGATGAGGTTGGATGAGCCAGACAGACTCGTTCGTAGACATGCACTTTTTCAGAAATCTATCACAGTTTCCAAGGATAACTTGGTAGACGACATGCTCAATCAGCTGCACAGCACAGTTCTTACTAGCCAGCCCATTCGCCCTCTGACCGACTCGCGTCGGCTCCAGCCTGCACCGTGAGAACAGTTTGTATTTTTTGTTCTCTGTCTATTTGGTTTGCATTGCAGCGACGCCGTAAATCCGTTCGCCAGGAACCGACAGCCATTGAAGAGAGAGCCAACTTCTCCTCTCAAAGTCCCTTCTCCAATAAAGCCCAAGCCTACCAAGTTACTTCGCCCAAATCGGGAGTCCCCTCTTAAAGAAGTTTTGTTTGATGAACCAATGGCGTCGGTCGACTCAGAAACTGTGCAGGCTGCAAGTTCGGTTAGTGAAGAGATTGCTGATGCTGATCAGATGGACACTGGTTAGTCTTTTCCTGTTGTTGTTGTTGTTAGTAGCCAAAACACCGCCGACTTCCGAATCAGTCAAGGCTCAACCCCAGGAAGGACGCCACGTCCCTGGGGCTGCTCCATAGGTCTTGTAGTGTGAGGTTAGTTGGCTTCACAGAGCACTTGAAAAGGTGTTCAGAGGTATGTTGGGCTCTTCGGCAATCAGGGCACAAGTCTTTTCCTATACACATGGGCCGGAAAAATAGGTTGGGGGTTGTAAAATTCGGGAAATTTCGTGTTGAGCCAATTTGGTAAGTGGGACTAGGAATAAACGGCTCTCCGCTAGGGCTCTGTGGGTACGTCGATCCCAATATTTGGGGGTGGGCAAACCGTGGCCCATGCACAGGTTGTACCACGGACGGTGACTTGACTGTTACACGTTTGATGTTAGCGGCGCACGACAATGTGAACGGAATTCAATCAACTTTCACACAAACATAGTGCCAATGGTAAGCTTAGCTACCTGCCAAATTTCAGCTTTGTTCGTTGCTTAAAAGATGAGTTCCACTCAGCTAATATTTTTATGGATTTTGGAACAGAAAGATCACGGCAGGAATAGTTTTCATATCGAATCCTCTGGTATAATGATGAGGCTAAGTTCAGTCTGAAAGGGGTGGGCCACTTTGAAAATCACTGATTTCAGGTTTGGTTGAATAAAGGTTAAGTCTTTCAGTGGATATTGCCAAAAATCGGCACACATCTAAGTTACCCTGGGCACTATGTTCGTGTGAAATTTGATTGAATTCCGTTCACATTGTCGTGCGCCGCTAACGATCAAACGTAGAAAACTTAGCGTGGACCACCCTGTATGCTTGCAGGTGCTTCCTGCTTTCGGTTCACACGATAATTTAGACTCACTTGATGACTCGACTGCTGGGTGCAAGGAGCCGGTCCAACCGGCTCAAGTAGAAAAAGGTCGCGGCTTTGTGTTCAAGGAGAAATTTTCCAAGTGAGGATTAATTATACTGTTTTTTTGTGCTAGTTGATGGTCTGTGTATCATTTCTTAGGTTTCATTGCACTGTTAATGTGAGACTTTTAGCGATGGCAACAGCTCAAACTGGTCGTGCAATTGGTCGAGTGAGCAACCGAATTCTGTGAGCGATGCTGATGTTTGTATCGATCGAACCAAGATTCCGTTGGCAGAAATTAACGGCGATCAGTGCCTCAAAATGTATTGGCTCGATGCGTATGAAGACGCTGTGAAAAATCCAGGTACTTTAATATTTTGCCGTAAATCGTCATCCAGCCAAAATGGAATTGGATGTTGAAGCGAAAGCATACCGGAGATTTCGACTTACTATCCCATCCCCATAATATCTCACTGGGATATTACATAAACCCTTGTTCCACTTTATATTCCATGGGATATTATTTGTCGGCAAAGTTTATGTAAAATTTGTAATAGCTTTCTTGACATGTGCATACTGTACCTATGTTACGGTCTGGTACTTAACGCGGTTTATGATACTGGTACTCAGAATAGCTTTAACTTATTTTGGCGAAAACCTTGATTTTAGTAAAAAAAAATCGGACGTTTTGGCCCTCAGCCGCCGCTACCCCCTCAGGATTTGAAAATTTGCCACCCTCTCAGCCGAAATGCTAGCCCATGTCTGCTAGTCTGGAGTAACTTTTGCCGAAGACCACGAAGAGTGTTTTAGGAACGGTGTACTTGTTTGGCAGAGTGCTGCGTGAGGAAGCTAAATCATATGCCAGCTGCTGTCTTATCATCAGGAACATTGAACGGGTTGTCTTTTTGCTGCCTAGAAAAACGGTACGTCACAATCAAATGTAGTGTATGTTCTCAGTTGATTTGTTTGCTGTCTTCAGAAATTTTTAAAAGGCATTGACACAGAAGAAGTGGTTGATTTTGATGAAATGCGTGAAGAAGTGCAGAAAGTTCTACTGGAACGATTCAAAATTGGAGCATTTCGTTGCAGAGTGAGTTCAGTTTTCAGTTACACATGCGGTCTTGCTAACCGTTCAGACTGTTTCGCTCGATATGCATGCACCGCTGTCACTTACACCATACTCATAAAGGTCTTTGTAAGGCTTAATTCCAGATTTCTTCCGTTTGCTGCCTTGTTTAACAGACAGGAAATACAATAAGAACAGGCACCGGTTAAACTTCGTTGTACCGAGGCATCACCTGAGGCGTTGATCGAAGAGTTCCAAGTTTAACCGGTACCTGTTGTTATCGGTTCGGTACCATTTATGGAAAGGTGTTTTAGGAAAGTTTTCTTGCGATTGGAAACACCCTCCGAGACAATTTTTCCATCCCGCCGATTTTTCTGAGAAAGAATTTTGAGCCATTTTTTACAATTACGGACACTACAATTGCTATATTTGCCTGTAAAACAGCGATTTTAATTCCAAATCTACGATTTTTAGTGATTTTTACTAGTTATATGGATTGTCCATACGGGACTAGAGTCGCAAAATTAAGCCCCCCAATGACCTTATATGGAACACCCACGTCATTCCCTTCGTTCGATGCTCTCGCTCCTAGGCGCTGTAGTTGCATGCTCTGTGTCAGTGCTGTGCGTCAGTGGCTGTCCCCGTTTAACCCAACACATACTTACGTACATTGGCAGCTTCGAGCAGCGATTGGACTACACTTACAACTTACACTACACTGTATGTACCTACGCTAGTACTGTATACGGCTAAGATTTACTTGTGCGCTTGTGAAACGTGCACTTGTGAGATATAATACACCCCCATTTATGTACTCGCCCCAATACTCTTATGTGCCGTGACGCGAGGTAGTGGAAATTTTGGTACTCTGCTCCTCAAATTTAGGCTTAGTCCAAATCCACTCCCCTTCGGCTATGACCTTGTACACAGACATGGGCAAAGGGGGGGCTGCGGGGGGGGTTAGCCCCCCATCAGGCTCTGATCTACCCCCCATCAGCCGGCCGCTACCCCCCATCAGGAATTTTTGGGAAGAATTTTGTATAGAAAATTATGATAAAAATATGCCTGGAATAGGCGTAAATGAGCTCAAGATAGCTAATTTTAACTTATTTTAATGAAAAATAAGCAAAAAAATCCTGATTTTCGCCAAAAATCGGACTTTTTGGCTTGCCACCCCCTCAGCCCCCCATCAGGCGCTCCTACCCCCCCCTCAGCCCCCCATCAGGAATTGAAAATTCTACCCCCCATCAGCCGAAATGCTAGCCCATGTCTGCTTGTATATATATGGCCACTAGTATAAGTACCGATACTATATAGTAGGTTAAGTATCTAGCTATAATGGTATGGTAGACATGCCCCTCACGGAGAGTTTTGGCGACTTTTTTCGGGATTAGCTTACCCCCTTACCTTTTCCCGTCCATGTATGATGTGCATGCTGATGTACGTAGTTAATCCAGTCGAGTGCGTCGAAATTGACGACCGTAGACTTTTTAGCGAGTGAAGAAGACGTTCGCATCTGACGAGCCAGACGTACCTTCGGAATCGGAGTATCTCGAACTACGCTATCCTGTATGTAAGATAGTCCAGTGCTCTTTATATTCTTTGTTTCCTGGCACGCAAGTAATGTAGTAATGGCTCATATTTATGAGAGTACTAGTATTCTGTAGCCCGGGATCGACCTTGAACACGGATTCTCTGTAGCTACTCAGCCGTTTATCTATTTTATACTATAATATCCTACTCTAGTAGAATCTCAGTTGGATTTTCAAATCAAACGTACCGTACCGAATTTTTTCGGCCGAAATAACTCTATTGCATCTTGTTATCTTTGTCTGGAATATCACTGGATCTACTTTCAGTCAAAACACCCTCCGCTGCCTCACGACTTGAAAGGAGACAATTTCAGTCGAATTTTTGGCACCAGTTCTACAGCGTGTGTTTTATTCAGATTGTAATAACGTTGCTAATAATTCAGTAGTCTATTTTTCAGTTTGGAATACTTGCTTTTGGATAGAAAACTGCGTGGTCCCGGTTGGATTGCGATCAAAAATCCGCGTAAGTAACTCTGCTTTTCGGTGCCGTCAGCCAAATGTTGTTATAGACGTGTCCACGCCGCCTGTGTCGTGGTGTTGGTTTGAAGTGTCGGTTGATGACAGCCGTTCGATTTCGGTCTGTCAAGATGCCACTTCTGGCGTGCCTTCTGTTTGTGCTGTCAGTCTCAGTCTGTTGGCGGTACCCAATGCCAAAACGCGGCATGACGAGGTAACGGTAACTACGAGCTGTAACGCCTTGGAACACGCTTTCTTCTTTTAGTTGGTTGGTGTCTCGATGTTGATCTACCGCAGTCAACCACTTGACAGGCCTTTTCCTAAGGCGCCGCCGACTGAATTCTACTGCTGTAAGCCTTTTCTTTTTTATTGAAGTCCAGTGCTAATGGCTTGTTTTAGATTTTACTAAGCCTGCTCAAGCCGTTTTGCCATTTGACTTGAGAGAGCGGTTGCAAAAGCAGGTGCTGCTCAGTTTGTGTTGGTTAGAGTGCAATAGATCGTTGGCTGTTCCAGAATCTCAGCAGAGTAGTGGAGTTGGTTGGAAACGAAAGGGCTCTCTTGAGCTTGTTCTTGGCTAAAATACAGAAAGTTGACCCGGATATAATCATGGTTTGTTTGTACGACTGGTTTTCTGCATCTCTATTGCATTGTTTATTATTCTAGGGTCACGACTTAGTTGGTTACGGTCTTAGCTTATTGGCGCATCGTTTATTAGCAATAAAGGCGCCGAACTGGTCGCGAATCAGCCGACTGAGGCGGTCTGGCCTGGCACCTAGAATTCACGTACGTGCGGCTCTCGGTTATTTTTTAAATTCTCTTTAGCACTTCTTTGCTAGCGATTAGTTGTAGCAGTAAATCATAGAATTTTAAAAAAATTTTCTTCAGGGCTCAAAGGCAGCACACGCTGACTTAATGGCCGGCCGATTGTGCGCCGATCTGAAAGTAGCGGCGATGGAGCTGTTGCGTGCGCGTTCGTACGATCTGGGCACCTTGGTCAGTCAGCAGTTAGGCAAAGAACGCCGCGAAATTGTGCCTACGCAAATTCTGTCCATGTACAGGTAGGTGAATGAATACTTACCTTGCTTTTAAGAGTCAAGCGGAACCGTTATAAATTGACAGGATTGATTGTTCCTCTACGATTTCATTCATTGGGGCTTCTTTTAGCTCGTCCCAACAACTGATTTCACTTGTTCAGTGGCTGATGGACGATTCGTTTTACGTGTTGCGACTGATGAGCGACCTGAGCGCTCTTCAGTTGTTCGTTCAGATCACGCAGATCACTGGCGGCGTCATGGTCTGTCTGCTTCACTTTCTTGTCTGCTTTTTTAAGCCGATCATCTTCTTTAGTCGCGCACGCTTATGGGAGGCCGTTCGGAGCGAAACGAGTTTCTGCTTTTGCATGCTTTCTACGATCGCGGATATATTTGTCCGGACAAGGGTTCCTGGAAGAAACGGCAACAAACACAGGTGATCTGCGGGTTATTTTATTAAGTTTGCTCTGCTGCTCTTTCTACCACCTAGTACAGGCAGAGTCTGGCCATACATGGGCCGGAAAAATCCGGAGGGGGTAGGGGGGGTTGAGACCTCGAGGGGAGGGGGGTCCCCCGAAAAAAGGCAAAAAACGCCTACTTTGCCTTAAATAAGCGAAAATTTCCTCCCTCCGGGAGGGGGGGGGTGGGGGAGGGGGTATGGCCGGCCGAGGGGGTATGGCCGACCGAGAGGGAGGGGTATACCCCCCGGCCCATGTATGAGTCTGGCTCTAAAAAGCGAGAAGTTTCCCTCCGGGAGGGGATAGGAGTAGCGATCGACCGGAACCGGAACTTTTCTGCGGAGGCTAAAAAATTTCAACTTGCCATTAAATGTCTGACTGTAGTGGGCCCGAGGCTGGTTATGTCGGTGTCATGCGAAATTCGAAGCATTTTCTAGGAAGCGACCGACGAAGATCCTCAGGACGACCGTTCTCAGCCTGTTACAATGGCTTCCAACAAGCGGAAGCCTGCATACGCTGGTGGTTTGGTGCTTGAGCCGAAGAAAGGTGTGACGACCTTTTACGCGGTCGGCTGTATTATCGCCCTACCTACACCAGAACAGAACGCAGCTTAGAGAGTTGCACACAATGTCATATGACAGCCGGCACAGTTGGTGTAGTGGTTTAGGCCGCAAAGCCACTGTGCCCGTGGTCGTGCGCTTATCCACTCGGCGGGGCAAGTTTCTTGCCGCAAAGAGTTGGTCGTCGGCACACAGCTCCACCCAGACCACCGAAAGCTGGTGCCAAGTAGTACCTAAATGGGAACCGACAGGAGCTGCCGTTGCACCTAAAGCTACAATAGCAACCACACGTTGCTGGGACAAACGGAAACGGAAACGGGAAGGGCTACCACTGAGACTTGTACATGATGGGCCCACAGTGTGGTCTAACCCAGGGACTTAGGCCCCGCCCGGACAATCCATCCATGTTATGTGACAGATTTGGTTTAGGCTTGTACGATACCTACATTCTGTTGCTGGATTTTAACAGCTTGTATCCCAGTATTATCCAGGAGTACAACATTTGTTTCACCACAGTTAAGCGGCACGTAGCTGACACTCGGGTAAGCTAACTATCTGCCTTTGTTCTGATAAGATCAACCGTTCCCGCTTGTTAGGAAGCAACTTCGGTTCCCGATCTTCCCGCTCCCGGCCAGGAGCCCGGCATCTTGCCGACTGAAATACGCAAATTGGTGCAGTCGCGCAAGGAAGTTAAAAAGCTGATGAAACAGCCTAATTTAAGCGAAGAAAGCTACGCACAGGTACTGCGCGAGCGGAGCGTGTTCTTTCTGGTGCCTAGTGGTCAAGTTTTCAGTACAATATCCGGCAAACTGCGCTGAAACTAACTGCCAATAGCATGTACGGTTGTCTGGGTTTCGCTTACTCGCGTTTCTATGCCAAGCCCCTCGCAGCTCTGGTCACTTCGCAAGGTCGAGAGGTCGGTTTTGACGAGGCGACAATGCTTGCTGAAGAAGCGTACGGAAAGATTCTAGATATTGATGCACACCAAGGAATTGGTGGAGAAAACCGGACTGGTCGTTATCTATGGTGACACCGACTCGATTATGATCAACACCAACTCACGAAATGAAGATGAAGTTATGGCTTTGGGAAAGAAGGTAACCTCTCCACCGTGACGGGGCCTCGGGCCCAGGCTGCCGAGATTTCCTTTTGGGCCAATCTTTTAATTGTGACCGTTGTCTATTTGTATCTGAGCCTAAACAGGTATTTTTCTGCGTTTTGGTTTCTGGCCAATCGCTTCCTAAAATTTTAACCTACATCCCAACCGCTATCAGCCCTGTTCGGCTGACGATCTGCTGAATGCATAGACTCCATGCGTAGTCTACTGATTGTGATTTACATGTTGCCTATCTATGGTGTTTAGGTGAAGTCGGAAGTGAATCGGTTGTATCGACTGCTGGAACTGGACATAGATGGTGTGTACAAGAGTTTGTTGTTGTTGAAGAAGAAAAAGTACGCCGGTCTGGCACTCGACAAACAACCGGATGGCAGCACCAAAGTCCGTCGCGAGATGAAAGGCCTGGACATTGTCAGACGTGATTGGTCTGATCTGGCTAGAGAAGCTGGAGGGTCAGTTTTTATTTCTGCTCTGCTCTGCACTGTCTCCGTCTACAATCGGTTTGTCTGCCTAAAACTGATTGTTCTCAACTTGCACTAATTTGGCAGCCAATTCACTCGGTCGACATAATGTTTCAGTGCGGTTCTGGATGAAATACTCAGTGGAAAAGCACGCGACTCGATCATCGACGCAGTTGGACAGTATTTAACGGTGCTAGGTGAGAAGATAAAAGCCGGTCAAGTCGAGCTGGAAAAGTTTCAAATCTCAAAGGTACGAGTCAAAGTCGACCTGAAAGCAAATTTGAACTTGCTTTGCGTACTGTTTTCAGCAACTGACCAAGGATCCGGGCGAATACTTAGACAAGAAAGGTCAGCCGCACGCGTTGGTGGCTGCGCGTTTGAACGAGTCCGGTGGGTATCATTTGAAGCAGGGAGACACGGTGCCGTACGTGATTTGTCAGGACGGAACGAAAAACACTGCCGCCCAACGGGCCTATCACATCAATGAACTTGGCTCTAATCAACAGTTGACCATCGGTGATTTCTTTCTTGCGCTTGAGTTTATTTAGTTCAAATTCTCTTTTATTTCAGACACTCACTATTATCTTTCGCAGCAGGTCCATCCTGTCGTGTGTCGTTTGTGTGAGCCAATCGAAGGCATAGACATGGCTACTATTGCTCAGTACTTGGGTCTGTTTCTTTTTACTCTCTTTTTGTATAGATGGGCCGGAAAAATCTGAAATTAATAAGGAGGGTAAACCCGACCCCGCGGCCCATGTATGCCGTTGAGTGCCTGACTGTATTAGCTCGGGTGAAGTGGTAGCTTAACAAGGTTTTATTTGTTTTACTGTGTATTCTGCGTTTAAGGTCTGGACCCTACCAGTTACCGACAACGTCTGACAGCGGCAGCGGCGGCCGCCACAGAAGACGACGAGGATCTGTTGGTCAGTTCGGAGCTGGACTTCAGTCAGTGTCGTCCGTTTGCCTTCACTTGCTTCTATCCCACTTGTGACTATCGATTTGTTATCGAGGACGCCGTACAAGGAAGTGTCAGTTGAAAACCGGTCTTGTTGCTGCTCGCTAATCGCTTCTTTCCAGGGTGCTGATGTGGTCTGGAGTTTGTCGGTCAAGTGTCCGTCATGCAACAGCGACCCCGTCTCTTTCCTTCCTGTGCTTATAAACATGTTGACGAAAGAAATTAGGAGTCTTATTGATCAGTATTACCAGGTACTGAGCACATCGTTTGCGTAGTCTGTCTGACTGTCCCGATTTGTGGTTAAGAGTTGGTTTGTGTGCGAAGAGATATCATGCGGCAACAAAAGTCGAGCGCTGCCACTTTCTGTCAGCCAGTCGTCGCGACCGCTGTGTCCGTTGTGCAAACGTGGCGCTATGCATTCAGAGGTGGTGCTTCCATTGCTTGAATAGGTGTTGTGCCTACGTACAGAGACTGTCAATGGTTGTAGGTGCCAGAGAAGGCTGTCTACACGCAACTGGTCTATTTCAAGCAGTTGTTTGATTGGGACTCGGCTATAGAAAAGCGTTGTAGCAAAGATGAAAAAAGTTGCATTTTTCAATGTTTTGCAGTCATTTCATTTTTAGCTGTTTTTAGACAAACTCGACGCGTGCGTTGACAGAAGCAGACTGTTTGAAGCTTACAGTCGGCTTTATAGTTGCGCCAACGAATGGTGCAAGAAGAATGCCTACTCCGAAGTGAATCTAGCCGAACTGTTTCAAAAAGCCGCTGGAAACATTTTCTGATACGTCCCTCTGTCTGACTTGTCTAGTTTCCATTCATTTGTGCATTATGGATTTGGTTAAGCTTTCTGCTTACTGATTTGTTGTACATAAAACGTTTGTCATGCGAATTACGCAGCAACTACAGTAGCTGTAGGTTTGCTTCTGTGATTGGCTGGCGCGTAGCCAATAAAAGCCAAGCTCATTGATCGCGTCAGTCCAGTGTTTGTCGGCTCGCTTCCGTTTCTCTTGGTTGTGAGCATTGATTGTTACGTTTGCATGTGTCTGCTGTTCTTGCTTTGAGAGACTTGATGGGGCGAAAAAAAGCAGGCGCAAAGAGAGTAGGCGGCAGTGCAAAAGTAAAGAAAAGGAAGGTGTTTGTCTGTACGCAGTGCGTGTCACCGCGGAAGATCTATCTGATTTGGAAGCTACAGAGTCACATCTGCGAGATGCACTTGCAATGGGAGCCTTTCGTGTGTGCTTTTTGCCGAGCCAAATTCAGAAGTGAATACGAAGTTTTCCTACACCTCAAAGAAGAACACGTTCATCAGCTGAGTCCCACTATACCGGTACGCCCGTTTGACTGTTTTATTCGCTGAATCGGCCTTATTCCTGGAACCGTCTTATTGTCCCGAATAGTACTGTTGTTCGTGTATCCTGCGTCCAGTAAAATCCACGGACGTTCGCTGGTCCGCTGGGTCCCCCGCATTTGTACGGCCGCATGCCGTGAAGCTATTCCCAGGCTAACAATCGCGCTTGCTAAAGCTGAGGCGTAGGCTGAGACTGTGGGACATGTTCAGGCTTAGGCTTAGCTTTATGGTCATGCTTAGGCTTAGGTAGGCTCAGGTTCAGGTTGAGGCTTAGGTTCAGGCTTAGAAGAAACACCCCAATCGGTAAACTGCGTCTTTAAAGCTTGTCTTTCTGAGGCAAAGCGTAAGCCTCTGCCTAAGTTTGGCCCCACTCCTAAGCCTGAACCTGACCCGAACCTTAGTCTAAATCTGAACCTACGTAAGCTTGACTCAAAACCCTAAGCTTCAGTCTAAATCTAACCGTAAGCTTAACTGACCCTAATCCTGAACCTAACTATAAGTCTAAGCCAAAGTACAGCCTAAGCCTGACCCTGCCTGAACCTACTGTACGTAAAACTGAACTTATTGGCAGCCATTGGTTCTTTCGCACTTGTTCGTTGTGTGGCTGGCAGTGTTGTACTGTAAATTTAAGGCTGTTTACGCCTTGAACGACAAGGTAAAATGGAGTCAACTAGCCAAACTGGAACAGGAAGCAGCGGAGTTGGGTGAAAAAGGTGTGCGCTGCTATACGTTGCCCAGTTCGCCCAGCCAACCTTCGCTTACAGAAGCTCAGCCCGTAAGTGCTGCATTGTACATGTACATTCTATCCGTGCGTACTGTACCTACATTAAAGTTTCCATAACTAAAGCTTCTAGCAGCGGCCGGCAAGCACTGGCTTCGGCGAGAGGTGTCTGCTCTGCCAACAGCAGGTGCGGTCGGAAGAGAAATCGTCACACGTCTGGTATCATCTGCGCGTCGGTCGATATTTGTGTTCACGCTGTTCCACCGAAATCGACGGCCTTTCTGCTCCATTCTGTTGCGGTACTGCAGTTGATCGGGCGCCTCAGTTTAACTTGGCTATCCAGAAACTTACCGAGCTGTGTTTTGACACCAGTGCTGTAAGTTTCATAATAGAGTGTGGTTCTACGGTGTCGAGTTTAGTTTCAGCCGATGGCCACAAGCACACCTGTCCGTCCTCTGGAAGACTCGCCGTCTGTCGATCTGACCGGAAAGGTACCCAAGAACTGACAGACCGCACATAATAACTGTGTTGTTTTCAGCAGCTGCAATGTGGCGTCTGCAAAGTGGAGGTGGCTAGTGAGTCTGCGGTGGCGCACGTCTGGTTGCACATGAAACAGACGCCGTTCAAGTGTTCGGTGTGTGATTGCAGTGTGGCTTACTCAGAACGCCGGTACCTGCTCGACGGCCACATTCGGCAAGTGCACAGCGGCCAGGCTACAGTGGTTGACCGTCGGCAGCAATACAAGCGTCAGTTCAACCGACAGCTCACTCGTGTTTTCCCAGACAAAGCGCCTGCCGCCAAGAAACGCGGTCGACCGACTACTGCCGAACGAAGACTGCGCGCCACTCCCACTGGCGATGATCTAGCCGTTGTTTTTGCGACGCAGATGCCACAGGTCTGTAACCGAGCCAAATTCTTAGTCTGCTGTACTTTTCTGCTCCGCTTTCAGACGTCGGATCTTGGCTGCAACAGCATAGAGTGGTGATTCCGGTCAGGTAGTCCCTGAAGCAGCCCTGCCATACAGTAGAGATGTTGTTGGTTTAAAGTGTTCAACCTCAGTTATAGGTTTTTTTCTGTTCAGTAATGCGTTGATAGTGCTTACTAGGTAATTTCCAAGAGTTGTTTTGTTCGTGAAGTATTTTGTATATGGTTTGATGGGCTCCGTTTCCGTTTCCGTTTCCGTATCTGTCTTCAGCTGTTCTGCAGTGAGTACGTGCAGTTCAGCATGTTACGTTACTAATAGATATACTACTGTAACTTAGCGTAGAAAGTTAATCCCTCCTGGTACCTAAAAATTACGCGAATAGGGAGTTTTCTTAAATCCGATCGTATAACGGAGCTGATAGATACGTTTGAGCTGTTTAGATAATGAGACGTTAATTCGAGCATTGTTTCTTTTTGTGGAAATTAAATAAGACTGTTTGTTGCCGATATTAAGGTTGGTTTTTTGTTGTTTCTAATTTCGTGCATCCATCCCGTTGCGTCAATAAACAATCGCTATGTATGTGGACGGTCGCCGACCAGACCTATGTACGTACGTACGTACCTTAACAGTGGTTTGTAGTCAAGTGGCATGACGCATTCCTCTCGCGTTTCTAAAGTAAAAGTCGGGCGCCGATTTCGTTCTTTGTCACGCCTTTCACCTGTCAGTTAATGAGGGGTAACCATTTAGTCGTTGAACGCACTTGAGAAGAGCGTGAAGACGGACGCCGAGGGTGCGAAAATTACAGATTCTTGAGGTTGTAAGTGTTGCGGTAACCCGCTAACACCGATTTGGCAGTGTACATAACAATGACAGCAGTTCAGATAATTGGGGACGACTCTTCACCCGGGGTCACCACTCAGCTAATTGTTGTTGCGTGAATTTTAGGCCAAACATCTCCTTCACACACAAACGAGGCCCATAATAAGGCCCGGTGTCCGATGTTCTGCAGTCTCCGGTTGCCTGTCTGTCTGTGTGCACGCGCGGCTTTGTCGTCCCACTGACTCGGTGAATGCCAGGTACGTGGCGCTATGTAGGTCAACCGGCTTCCTGCCATTTCAAGTGTCCCTCAGCTGAGCAGATCGAGGTCGAGATCTACAAAAATTGGCGCATCGTGCTAACGAGCGCATGGCCTAATCAAAGTCATTTGTTGTCTGGCAACACGCGACCATACACGGTCACCACTAATGACCCTCTCGCGAGAATGGACGTTTTGTATGGCCACAATTGAATGAGCGTTTTTAGTGAGTTATCTGCCCAACTGACCGATACCATCGCCGTCGATTTAAGACTCTCCACAGATACCACTGTCACACGCCAGAATGGATTACGTCCTGTGCTCTCTCTGCTTGCTTGTAAGTGCCTACCTTGTCTTGCTCCGCTACTCCCCTTCTCTTCTTGCAGGCTCTCCTCTTTCCGTCAGCTTCACCTATTCCCATAGACAACGCCGTTACCGGTACGTGGCAAGCTACGAAACTACTGTCCATGTTCATGTTTTGCTTCAGGAAGCGAAGTTCAGTGTAGTTCTGATGCCATTTCCATTGACTTCACAACCAAGAACCCGTTCCGTGGTAGAATTTTCGTCAAGGGAATGGTGGACAAGCGAGAGTGCGTCACTTCGTTTGCCGACGACGGATCCGGTGACACCACAGTGCCCTCTGTGTCCTTTACCTTCGGCGCTTGCAACATGCAGCGCTCGCGAACTGTAAGTGTGGAGTGACTGACTGCGCCAATACGAGCGATGCTTCAGCTGAACCCGCAGAGAGGCATGATGCAGTCTATAGTGGTTATCATCAGTTTCCACAGGATGTTTATTACCAAGGTGGACAAAGCTTACAAGGTGCAGTGTTTCTACATGGAAGCAGAGAAGGCCGTCACCTCCAACTTGGAAGTGAGGTGAGTCGAGTGAGTGTTGAGCACTGCCAAGCAAAGGAAAGCCGTTCCAGTATGCTGACAACCGTCGATCTGCGTGACACCGGCAGAATGCCCACTTGTACCTACACAGTGCGCAAGGGTTCTCGAGACGGCCCGGCCGTGCGTTACGCCAACGTAGGCGACGAGGTTTACCACGAATGGGTGAGTGTCTAGTGAGTGAGTGGCTGCGTACGTACGGTAGTGCGAGTGTGTTCAGGAGTGTGACAGCACCGCACACAACATGCTTGTCAAGAGTTGCTTTGTTGACGATGGCCAGGGCAACCGGTTTGAAATCATAGACGACAAAGGGTAGGCAGGCAGCGGTGTGAGTGACAGAGTCTTCCAAATAGTTCGGTTGCAGTTGCTCTGTCGACCCGGTTATAATGGCCGACCTGGTCTACGAGCAGACCGGAGAGGCTAAGGCTTGGGTTGAGGCGCACGTGTTCAAGTTCGCCGACAGACCCAACGTCTTCTTTCAATGTGTCATACAATTGTGCAATCGCGGGGAGGAGGCCTGTCAAGCAATCACGGTACTTAGCGCAATCTGGCGGCCTTTTATTGAGTTAGACATGAGATCAGCTGCAAAAAGTAGAACAGCCAAGATCATGTCGACCTTCCGGTTCAAGCCGACCTATTTTCGTGCCAAATAGAAATTGCAGCCGCCTAATTGTCCGGGCAGGTCGAACGGAGGGCAACGGCGATTTCGACGAAACATAGAAGTGGTTCGCAGCAGAGGACTGACCAAAGACCTGAACTCTGGTCCAGAATCAAACGAAATAGACTTAATATCGAACACGATTAAGGTGATTGATTTGGAGGACTCGAAAACCACCGCCTCAGACTCCTCACAGCTCAGCGACGCGCACAAGCAAATACTCGACCGTAAAGCTAGAAAATGGCCTTAATTTTTGTCTTCTTAGCTTCGCTTTCAGTTGTGCCTTTGACGCAGCTTGAGGAGAGACGGAGAACAAAGGAATTGGCAGCAATCTGTCTGTCGCCAACGGGTTCGTTGCAGTTAATTTACGTACTTACAGTCACCTATTTTTATTGATTTTTAAGGTTTTGGCACATTAATTACGATGGCAGCGCTAGTCTTTGTGGCAGCATTTGGTATTGCCATTCTGTTATGCATAGGTGTCGGAAAGGTGCGTGTGTTGGACGGGCCGAAAGGAGTTTGAAATGTTTCGACCAAATGAGCCACGATCTCATTTGGTTTTCTACATTCCCTGTACATCTTTCTGAGCTTTACACGTCACTGCCCTTAACTCGGCAAGGAAGAACATTGCAGTTGGTTTGCGATGATTCTTTGTTTGCTAGTGATTGTGTTATTTGCGAGCTTATGCATTTACAGATTAGTCTAGTGCAATGTCTTTTGTTATCTATGCTTTACATACGCATGCAATGGAGGTGCTCACTGCCGACGTCAATATTGCTGTGTTAATTTTAGTTTTATTGTCAGTCAGTCAGTTCGCAGAAGTGGCATAGACAATAAATGTCAATTTTATATGTACACTTCGTATTATAGGGTTTTATGATCAAAACAATGTATTTGAATTATAAAACTTTAACAAATAAAACGGGATACTTTATAATGATTACATGGTCCTGCAGTACACAATATTTGTGACCAGTGACGTACCCAATAATTTCAAAACGGAGGGTCATAATTTTAGAAAAGTCACTATCCAACAAGGGTAATGCAATTTTTGATCTATAAAACGCGTTCTTAGGTTTAGTACATAACTGCGGTTTAGTCGATGACGGAGGACTTGTAAACATTTAGCCGACTTCTTTCTTCTCTTCATCCCGAATGGAATGGAATGTTTATACACAATTTTAGGTATGCCACTGCGAAAAATCTGCTTGAGCCTACCGCTTTTGCAATTCCATACCGTTCCAATTTGTTCTGCACATAGTGACCACAAAACATCATGCGGACGCCAGTTGTGCAACAAAAAAGTGACCTTCTACCAGGTCCGACAACCATTTGTGGTGAAACCTCCCTTGTGGTCTAAAACATTGGTGGCGAGAAGCTTTGTTGGAGGGGCGGTTTCCTGCACTTTGCTGATGATTCGTAAGCACTGCGGTTTATTAATTTGCCTGAACTAACTGACTAAATGACGTAAGCGATTCTCTGAAGGCTTCATAAACACGGCCAGTTGATTTTACTGCGCTGCATGGAGATTTTGTGCTAAGGCTAAAGTGTCCGGCCAGCTCCCAATAAAAGGGTGCAAAAAGGCAGCACAAATGAGTGGCGTGTGACAGGTCAATTTAGAAACGACTCACCTCTGAGTACGGAACATCGATATTAAAGTAGACGGAAGCGGTAGAGACGGAGGACCGACGGCGCGTGTCAGGCCAGAACCAACAAACTCTGTACTTGAAACGGCGCGCATTTGTCAGCTGCGCTGTGTAGACGTGTTCGACAACGTAGTTCAGATTAGAATCGTAATCCCAGGTCTGCAAACAGGCAACCAAATTCGGTGCCAACAGCTCCAGCTCCCTCCAGCGGTACTACCTTCTCGATAAACTCGATTATTTTGGTCTTGCCAGAATCGACGTCGAACTCGCCGGCCAACGGCCAGTCGATATTGGATAGTCCGAGCGCAGACACCGGTCGCACTTGACGCAGTTTGGCCGAGCGCTTGCGCAGCTTCGACGCCGAAATCTTGCGAGGAGATCTGACCTTCTTGCTGGGCTGAAGAGCAGTCTGTTAGCAAAGAGCAAAAGGAGAGCCAAGCGTACCGACTGGAACTTTTTCGACTGTACAGAGGACGAGTTGTTGCTGAGGCGCGGACTCTGCACGGGGGACCGCGACTTGCCGGCGTGTCGGGGCGACTTGAGCTGACTCTGAGCCAGAGACCGTTCGAGGTGTCCGAGCGAGTTATTGATCACAGTCTGAACAGTGGTGCGTGAGAGCACTTGCAATAGAACGGGACGCGGATGCATGGCAAAGTAACATTTTCTCTCACTCACTCTTTACTACTGGTGACAAGCACAGCAACGAACGGCAGTTGAATGGCACTGTTTGAGGCCATTTCCCCAGCCAAATCGATCCCATTACCGGTCTTACCTGGTTAGTACCGGCAGTCGGTTTTTTTGCGTCTGCGGCGTTTGCTGGAGCTGGCGGCCAGTCTGAGGGCGCTGCAGAATGCGTCCACCACCATTCGTGCGGCGTCGAGGAGCAGGTCGGGGTCGGGCTCGGATGTTTGGTTCATCGTGTGGTACATGGCGGTGGGGGGTGGCACTGCGCTTTCAGACAAAGAGTCCGTGGCAACAGCATGCCAGTGTTGATGGCGCGGCAGCGATCAATATCGCCTGGAGCGCAGGTAGTTCACCCGAGGGCACTTTAATGTAATTAATCAGCTCAGCTGTCATACTAAAGGAGGGCTTTGGCTGTGCGATGCTCCAACTCTAATTTCTTTACTGCATCACTGACATCAACGGCAACGCAACCAAAATAAATAGTTGGTGAGCAAAAATAGTGTGTACAATTCAAAATATACGTACGGTAGTTGCATCGATCTAATCTGTTCTTCTGCAAAGGTTGAAATGCACTGCATAGCCTAGCCGGTCACCTGCTAGTGCCGCGACCAGATCGAAGGCATTTTGTCCAAAGATCTACGCACCTTTCTGTAGTTGTGGCTCCGTTTGTAGTGCGCTGCCACCAACTTCTTGATGTAATGCAATTCATAACGCAACTGCAACAACTCATACATACGGCCAGTCAACGGCGCAAGTTGCTTACAGACTCGTAAAACATGCAGGCGCAGGAGATCTTCGTCTTCGGCGCTACAAGGGCGAGTGGCGGTTTGAACTGCGGACTGAGGTCTTACCTGGACAGTCAGGTATGTGGTTGCAGAGCTGCTCCTTCGAGTATGCAGACGTATTGGCAAGACCCGTTTGGCTTGACCACAGCAGACGGACAGTAGAAGCCGGAACGCTTGTTCGTCTCGTTGGTAACAGTCGCCTAAATCAGTTGGTCAGTAAGTCTGGCCGTTCCAGCGGGTTCGCACCGCTCTCGATTGACTCCTTGAAGTCGATCAGTTTGTGGAGTCGCATGCTTCTCTGCGCCGACGTGTGCTGTCTGGTGTGGTTCTGCTGCGCCAGAGGCAAGTGGAAAGACAGCGAGGGTCTGTTGCTGGTCGAGGAGGAGGGTTGGAAGACTTGCGTCGGCACTCACCGCCGACTGGCCAGTGGCCACTGCCACGCAGACAATCAGCAAGCGTAGAGAGTGGACGTCCATTGAGCCAGGGCACGAATGGACCGCCTCCTACCGTAATTGTGTTGTGTTGCGTCAGTGAGGCGCAATAATGGATCGACTAAATTTGCTTTTACGAGGCTGCCAGTGTCATGCCTCCCCCTCATGACGCAAATAGTGGCCCGCCTCACAATTGACTGAAGGCTACATAGGTCAGTCAAGGATTAGCCAGCTGCAGCTGGAATTGCTCGCAAAACCGAGCCCACTTACAAATTGGCCAGACCCGACCCAAATCTTCTAAACGACTCCATTCACGAGCCAGGCCCACGCTTGCTGCCAAAAACAAACCACTCACTCCACTCCGTCGCACAAACAGACCACCACCCAGACTCAGTCAACCTTTATTATTATTATTGTACCGGCAGATCACAAATAGATCTATGACATATTAGACTGACAGTTACATACATATCACTTGGTGATGGAATGAGACTGAACTCAAACACTAGTAATGGTAGAGACAGACAGACTCCGTTATAGCGCACACGCAGCAGTGAGCGGATGGGCAAGACGAGAAAATCGTCCGATCTCAAAATCATAAATTACGCAGAAGACGCAGCCATGTAAAACTTGCGCTTGCGACCGGAAAGAACAGGAAAAGAAGACGGGTAAGAGGAGAGAGCGTGTTCAACTGAGAAGCACATAAATAATTAGTAGCGCCACCACTGCCGCCGCAACGCCCACGATTAAGAAACTGGTGCGTTTACGACGCCTCTTCTCTGAAACAACACCATTCTTAGATTTGCTTGCCGTTCGGCTTACTAAAGCCTTCCTAAATTATCCCATGTAATACAGTATGCAAACAGAAATCGTCTACACAGCCTGCTCTCAGGTTTGCGTCGGGTTGAAAGTACAATTAAACTTTCTTCCGGATAATCTAATGCTAAATTTGAATTTCTGCCAGAAAATGCGACAAAAAATTTAGATACTTTTCTTGTTAAACGTTGACTTTCAGATGTGTTACGATAATGCGTTAGCGCTTGTGTGTTGTTTGTTTTTGAGTTCCACTGTCTTTTCGGGCAGCTCGATTTTGCGCTCTTTTCAGAGCCCTCCCTACAAACAACCCTCCGTCGCTGCCATTAGATGCAACGACAGCGCTGTTCGGTTCCTATTTACCTACTGGCCATCACCGGCTTTCGGCGGCCCGGGTTGGGCTTTACGTCGACTACTTCCAGTCGCTTCGACCGGTTTCGAACCCAAAAACAACCGATCTCATGAATGCCGGGGCCGCCGTGATACACGGGATAGTGTAAACTGCTCGTGGCCCATACATAACTTCGGCTTAAGGGTTAGGTTCACCGCACCACGCGTTTTGGCAACTTCCTTTAACGTTTGTAAGTAGATTTTCATTTTCTAGAAAGTCCTTTAGAGGCTAGCATGGTGGCTAAAAGGTTATAAATTCTTGAGTTCGAACGCCTGAGCAGATGGTGAGCCCAAAAGTCCGATTTTTGGTTTTATTGCCCTCAACCAGACATGGACAAAGGGTGACTGAAGCCAGGGATGACCTCCTTTCTGGCTCTGAGCTACCATTCCTAAGGCCGGCCTGACGACGTTATTCATGAGTTTTGTGGAAGATATCAGATATTTTCTTATAATGCATGTTGAATACAACAGCCAGCTAAAAATACCCCTTTTTAATAGATCGGCCGAAAAATGGATGGGAGCATGAGCTGCCAGGGAGGGGCAGGATTTTGTACAGATCCGGGAAATTCCAAATTTGCTGACTTTCGCCTGAATAAAATAAGAAAATTCCCTGACTTTTCAGAGGCAAACTCAACCAACAAAACATATTTTTCATTGAATTTTAGTGATTTACAAGCAGATAAAACAAACCAAACACAGACGCAAAATCAACGAATTTTGATACTAATGTTAGAATTATTGAAGAAGCCTGGCAGAGCTGTGGCTCAAACATGGCAAGAACAATTGAAAATTTAGCCTAATAACATAATTCAAAACGGTGTGGCCGCTGCCCAGCCAGAGTGAGAAATTATGAAAAATTTAAAATAGTCTTAAAAACCGCATTCAAAAAGGTGTTCTGAGCACAAAATTTCCGTTCTTACTTGGTTTCCGTTTTACAAAACGTAATTTCCGTTGTAAGAAACCTGGTTGGGTCGCCGCCCAACCAGGTCGAAAAATTTGTAAGTTAGCCTCCAAGAACGCATTAAAAAAGGACGTGTTTTGAGAGCATAAAATTAACAGTTTTACAAAGCACTTTCCATGCAACATAACTCAATTTTCTCTGACCAGACACGAAATTCCCTTTCTACCTGACCTTTCTTAAATTCCCAAACTTTTTCCCTGACCTGTACGAACCCTGAGGGGGGAAGCCGATTTCCCGAAAAAAGGTCGCCCAATTTGTATAAAATGGCCGATTTTCCCAAGGAAGCCGCCAAAATTTTCGGCGACGGTGGCTTGGACGTGCGAGGATAAGCCTTATACCTTGAACTGATCTCTTGGTAATGCTGGTATGAAAGCAAGAGTAACGCAAGACAAAAGATAGAGGTG